>NBIL01058155.1:0-12233 GCA_002752925.1 Viola pubescens var. scabriuscula | reverse complement strand
CATTGACTTGGATTTAGGACGTGCTATGATGTGATTTTGAAAGCCATTCTTGAATCCTTTGTTGCAATTTGGGTTTTCAATGATCACTCACTTAAGTAATAAAGAATTCTAAAATTTGCATGCCCTTAAGAATGGAGCCGTTAAGGGAGAAGGGGTTTAGGTATGGGTGGGGGGAGGTAGGAGTGGTCAAGACTCAAGACTCTACTGTCCGCTAATTTCTCATCTAGGCTTCAGAAGTTAGATGCGGGTAGAGGTCAAAATTCACAGAGCTGCCTACCCAAGGGCTAGATACAACGATTCCTGCTTTATGAGTTTGATACATGCTTCGATACTGGCCTGCATTTCTCATCTGATCGCGTTTATACATGCAAATATGACCCGACAGGTAACTCTGGTGAAAATGGTGAATGAAGCAACAACAAATATTCCTAACTGGGGTTCGTAAACAGATTTTGGAGGACGCAGCTGAGGCATGAAGTTGTGTGTATCTTGATGAAATTTTGGCCGTGAAATGCCTTGTAAGTGTATCGCAATTCGCAACAACAATCTGTGAAATTTCATCTCATGTGTTAACGAGTTCGGGTTGACTAAAAGATCCTAGAACTGTCTGCTCAATCTGCAACTATTGTAATGTACTTTACTGTGTAACGGAAACCGTGAACTCATTTTACACGAGTTAGCTACCCACTCACTTTTCTGACTGAGAGTATAAAACTGACTCGAATATGAATAATTATGATGTTAGAAAGGTCATTTGGGCCTGTATTAGCCTATGACACAACAAATTTGCATCATTCACAGCCCGTGAATTTAACTCCGGGCAGCAAAATTTCGAACGAAAACGATGAAGAAACGACCTCTCAACTGAAACCTAATTTTGAAGTTTCCATTCATTATCTAGGCTTAGAAGTTAGATTTCACCATTCATTCTCTCTTGCTTTTGCCCCGTACGCATCTTTTGTAATCGGCTTTATAATATCATCAGCTTATTGGGAAAGAAAAAAAAACTACAACTAAGATTTCATTGCTTAACCCAAGCTACCATAGTGAATTAGTCACCGCATAATGTACATAGTAGAATCCAACTGTAATCCAACTGTAATCCACCTGTAAGGGATTATAAATCTTACAATTAGTAACAGTAAAATAAATAAATAAAACAATTTGCAAGGTATAGTGGCTGAGATCAAGTGCTGGACTTTTGCTTCTGTCAATCCTGCCAAACCAACTCCCTACAGAAAACCACATTGCCTATTTTCAAGATGTGTCATGCTCTGTACATAACCCTCAAATCCTCTCTACTGTCCTTCAGCTATAGTTTGGGGCCTGCATACACGCGGAAACCTTCCCGGGCAAATAACCCTTCAACGACGAGACTACAGAACTTGTAGCGGGATCATACGGAATAATAATATGCCTTCTGTGGATGCTTATACTTTACACGGATAAAAGTGATTGATAACATATAGAGAAATTACACAGCTAAACATGGATGAAATGTACGTTGGACGGTTCGGGTGAGATAACTAACTAACATGTACATACTGATACATTCTCAGGACTAGGTATGACCCTAGTTGATATATATATTGACAAGACAAAAATATTGCATCTTTTTTTCTTCTTTCAAGCTGCACAAGATTAATTCTTTGATTTTGATTGATGATGTTACACTCACAGCAAGTAGAATTGAAGTGGTTCTCAATTCAAATACCGCCGGCAATTTTTTGAGTTGCAAAAACAAGGAATCTTCTTACCTTCATCTTCGTGGTTAAAATGGTAGTCATAAGTTATCTCTTCGCCGGGATATATGTCTCTCACAGCAAAAAATACAACCTGCAAACCCAGGAAGTCTGTAATGAAGCTCCTCTGATAAATGCCTTGGTTGATTGAAACATAAAAGAAAACAACTGGTTTGGGTTCAAAAATAAACTAAGCTGAAATATCCAAGCCAAAATAGGGCATAATAGTCCACATTATCACCGGTGAACTAGATTTGTAATGAAATATTGAATTACCTTCTTTTCATTCCTTACTGCGATCACTTTCGCAACACAATTGGGCTGTAAAGTGAATTAAGAACAAGATGAGAAAGCTGAGTTGAGGTGAAAAATGGTTATAAGACACTTGGAAACTTTTTTTTTAATTACCTGGCAGGAATGATTGACAAAGCGTGCTATCCCCCCCATTTGAGTGGCATCTATAATATGTTCTTTATCTATCCTGAAGAAGTAGCAAGCACTCTTGTACTGCAACTTTCTTCCAGACTGATACTCGATCTCTCTTTTATCAGCCACACGTTGTCCAACAATCTCACCGATATACTCAACCACCTGAAATAATAAGCTGACATCATGTCATCCAAAATTAGCAGGGCTATAAAACTTGAGGAATGGAAGGCTAGGTCAGACCATTTCGCTGCGAGAGATGAAACGAGATGTGTAAAGTCCAAGGGCGTGTATGCCAGACTTGTAAACAACCAAATGCTTCCAACCTTTTGCTTGTTTGTAGCGAGTATATTCTTTCTGCAAGCAAAGTTGAAGAGTAAAATAACATCAAGCAATGTCATCATCTAATCTAGTAAAATTCTACTACTCACGTATTATCATTTCAGTTGGCAACAGGGGAAATAGCATTAGCATAGGAAGAAAATGTACCCGACAGTCATGATCTGCATCTGACATCGGTGGCTTTGAAAGCCCTTGGACAAATGATTTCTGCCCGTTAATGTGAATCCAAGCATTTATCTGCTCTTGAGGGACAAGACATCCACCATTCCCTCTTGATTGACCATGGAGATTATGCCAAAATCCATCCCTTTTGCGGCCCTTATAGCGCTTTTACAGGAATGAAAGGGAAAAAAGGAAGTTAATGCAAAAAGAAGAATAACAATCCTCATTTACCAAAAAATAAAGAAGAAAAAGAACAATCCTCAATCAAAGGACAAAAAGTACCTCTGTCCTGGCACAGCTTTCTTTCTCTTCTCCTGGACAACCTGTGTCAACATCAACGAAATCACAGCCATTTTCATTTGCTGGGTAAGTCGCATGAAGCAAACATCTCCCATAAAAGCCAACATTCTTATTGTCAACTCCTTCAACCTCACTTTGCAGCAGACCCTACAAATCAGGAAAAAAAAACTGAGTAAACACAAGACTCCACGGATTTAGTACATTTGCAGGGAAAAAGATGAAGGCAGAATATGAAGTCAAACTCTGAGCACTAAGAGCCTGGGTTTTCAAGAGAGGAAATAAACCTTCTGATGAGCACACCAGGGGTGAAATTGAATTGAACAATTCACCACCCTGCACTGTATACATGAGCCACCAAGGCGATTACACATAGAGCACACCTGGGGAATAAAATGGTAGTCGTGAGAACCCATACTTCAATTTTATTGTAATTGAACAGATTACACCTACTAGACAAATAATAATAATAATTCTTAAAGCGTGACATCATTTGTAGAATTTTGTAATTCTTAGATGAAGGGTCTAAAAGAAAACATGAATTATTTATCATCATCATTCTTCTGACCACAGAATGAACATGAATCATCACATTGACTGAAGATATAATATAAAGGAGCTTCGATAGTCCATTTGGTCATGTTTTTTTATAAAAGTCATTAGCAGGTCCACTGGCTCAAGTGGTAAATAAGACTCAGTCAGATCAAACCAAATAATCATAACTTCAGCACAAACTAATATGTATCCAGTTATGCATTCTAAGATCAATAATCATTTACTTGAACCCTTACCGTATTGGCTCTATGACATGACACACCAGATACATCAAAAGCACTCATGGTATCAACATTTGGGCACCGGGTCTCAGGAGTCCAGAGGCCACAAACCATGTGAACCCACTGCTTCACAGTTGTATCCAGCATCCCAATCATGATGCTGTTACTTGCCTTTACATTACTAATGCAAGCCAAGGAACTTTGTGAAGTATCAAACTGGTTTGGCATCACTGTATTGCAATGAGCTGAAGTTGAAGGCTCAACATTTACAGGGTGTAAAGAAGGAAAAGAAGTACTTTCCACCATGGATCCTGAGGAACGCAGCATGCTCAACTCATCCTGCAAAGTTTCAGCAGAAAGATTTGCACTCTTCTGACTACGATCAGTTTCAAGACCCCAAGCCTTCAAAAAGGTTTTCATAATTGAACGACACCTAAGAGCCCGAGTCATGGCCCCACCACCATACCCACAAAGAACACAAACCTGGATGCAGACAAATCCAATAAAAGAATCATAAGCTAAATGCAGATGAACACTGAGAAAAAATATATGATACAGCAATAATGAAAGCTGGAGGCAACAGAACTCAGTAAAAGTTCTAAAATAATTCATACACACAAACTATTACAAGAAATAATTCATTGGTCCTAGAATCATGCTAAATGGTAAATAATAAGTTAGGAAATAGCCCATAAGTAATATTACATAAAAAAAAAGGAAGACAAAAGCTAAAAGGACTACACCCACCCTAAAGTTCTTAAAAAGATTGGGTAAAAAACAATGCAATAGTCCATTTTCTTACAATATTTTCGGAACCTGTCCTGCAAGGCCTGCAATACCAAGTGTGCTTAGGGACTTGAGAAACACCATAGCAAGCTTGATGTACCTAATTAGAACATCACTTATTAGCATGGAGAATCACTGAGAAATGCAGAGAAGAAATTGGTCAAACATCATTGATAGCTACATACTCTGATTAAACAACGGCCACACTCTAATAAGCAATTAATTTCATCCTGGCTTGAGGTTCCACACACACAGCAGAATGAATCCTTGGTAGCTGATTTTTTTTGCTTTTGAGTATACCTGATAAACAACAACAATGGTAAACATACTATTGCAGACTTTAACTGAGACTGTATACCAGATGGCACCTATCTACTAATTAAAGATGTTACACAGAATACAAGTATGAGTTGACCAATCTCTAGAAGTTATGCACCAACTATTTCCTCACCTTTTGGTGCTAATTTTGAATGATCCAGATATGCAAAAAGAATCGTCAGAGTCAGAGTCAGAGTCAGAGTCAGAGTTCGAGTCAGAGTCATTATCAAGTTTCTTTGCTCTCTTTTTTGATGCACAATTGAGAATCTTCTTACGTGAAACCATTTCAGAGCTTGAATTCTTACCTGAAAAGAATAGAAAACAATGAAGTGAAACATTCTTTCCACTAAAAAAAGATGGGAATGTTTCTTTTTTCCTTTGAGAAATGAAGGAAAAGTGTCTAACATCAAAGTTATAAAAGTATATATATGTTACCTGTTAATGACAGCTCATTAAGGTTACGACTACGAAGTTCCTTAAACTTTGCCTTTGGCTGCCCCTCGGTTTGAGAGTCTAGAACACTGGAAGCTTTCTTGATTTCATTGCCTTTCTCCAAGACTAAAATCTCAATGGCAGATCCCTGGTCTGCACAGGTGGATGCACCCTTTCCTTTCATAGAATCGTGAAGAATCACCCCTTCATAACCCAAAGCATTATCATTTTTTCTCTTCAAATTGGAGACTCTCTCATACCAAGTCTTGCTCCAACTTAGTTTTGTCCGCTTCAGCTCCTTCGATAAAGTTTGTCCAGGTTTGCAGGTTTTTAAAAGTGTACATCTCCTGGCAGTTTTAAGAACCTTCTGAAGGGAAACAAACTTATATTTCACGGGAACATCTACAGTCATTCTTCCATCAGATACTTCACCATAATTACCACACACTACGGGCCTTGCCATGCTTTTGCAATCATTCACAGTATGAGTTGGTTCTTGTGTTTGGAACTGAGCACAATCATCAGAACTTCCAGTACCTTTGAATTTCTTTCTGTCTGCCGTCTCGGCCATCTGGCAAGAGCTACCGTTGTTAATTTGTTCTGCCCTACGATCATCTTCTCTGGGCGCCTCTCTCTTACGAGAACGAGGTTTAGGCAAAGACGAGATAGACTGACACTTAACGCCTTTGGAAATAGGTTTACTAGAATGACCGCCCGACACAAGAGAAGTTTCTTGGGCCAACGAAACTGTTTCCACATCAGCAGGAAAACAGGGCCGTTTGGAAGTTTCGTCATACTCAATATGTTTACCACATTCCACAGGGCCTACAGCTCCTAATGATGCATCCAACACTTTCAACTTTATTTCTCTTTTCCCTTTTCCAGTTTTCGAGCCCATTTCACAATCTTGCGAAGAATTGCTTTTTTCATGAACACATTTATGCATTTGATTTTGGCCTCTCTTCCATGTCAAAGAGTCCATGAGCTTAACCTCATCAAGAAGACTGCGGGATGATCGGCTGTTAATAGCTCGAAAAGATGTATCTTTTTTCATGGTTGTCAGGCAAGCAGAACAAGAGAACTCAGCACTTCTGTCACTTTCAAGGGCATCATCTGATGACCAACATTTATCAATGCCTGATCCTTCATCAACTAAAAGATGATTTACATATCCAGTATTAGCAGCAACAGCAGTAGATGAATCCACATTGTTAACTTCTATTGATATTTGGGTAACAACAGGAGCTGAACAACCAGAAGAAATACTAGACATTTCTTGCTCTTTAAATGAATCTTCAGTGCGCACAGCTGCCAGGTTAGAAGCAATATTAGGGCATTTCCTAGTAGTATCTCTGGCTCGACCCACATCATGTTCCCTTCTGTCTGTCGTGTCAGCCGATTGCTTTACACATACCACCTGATCACAGACCCTTTTTGTCTTGCTTGGCACATCTTTCCACTGATAGGTATGACAACTAGCGTTTTTAGGCAGTTGCTCCCCTAATTTCCTATACTGATCTAAAGAGGCAGTAGATTCTTTTAGAGCAAAATGATTGTCAGGAGCAATTAATGCAGGGGGCTTGTCACTGGCACCTCCCATCTGTTCTATGAAGGAAATAGGAGGATTCCCCTCTGTCAGCATGAGTTTTCCACCTAAACATTTTGTATGGGTGGTACAGCTGCAGTTTCCCTGACCAATATGTGTTCCCTGACAGCAACTTTCAATGTTGGTTTCACTTCTACCAAGTCTGTGACATTTTAACATAAAAACAGAAAATGTGTGTCAGAAAAAGTATTCGTTATCAGAAAGAGAGAGCAAAGATGAAAAATGAAAGCTCATCATCTTCCAACTGACACTCATAAAAAGGTAACATACAATGGAACCAAATGTAGGAGATGGCTTAAACCAAATACAATCCTATGTACAATCAGGAAATGGAAGGTTTTATTCAACTCATCATTCTTTAACAAAAAACGAATCTTTTTAGAGAAGGGGAGCACCCAAATTCTTTGTCAACAACTTGTCAAACAGACTAAGATGATAAAGATAAGTAAAACCAGTGAACATATCATATCATACAAAAAAAATGTAAAACAAAGTTATTAAAGACAACCTTAAAGAGTGCTCCTCACTTTGCAGGGCATCGTGAGAAAGTTGACAATGCATCTTGGTTTCTTTGTGCTGCAATGGTTTTCCCTTTCTCACCGTTGATAAATTACACCAGTTGTTAAAACCTGGACAAGAAAATGATTAACATAAAGACCGGCACAATAAAAATTATCAGACTAGCTCAGGAATGAAAAATTATAACCAGAATGTAAAATTAATATTAACACAACAACTTGCAAAGTTTAATGCACTTGCCTGTCACAGGTGTAAATTTATCACTGTCCATCTTTCGAGCAGGGACAGATGGAATTGGTCTCATGGGAATTTCAGAAACGTACTGCCTACAGGGATGTGGAGGCCCGTGACATATTTCTTCATATCTTGATGGTTCGATAAGAGAGCAGCATAGTTTGTCATTGCATCTCCGTTGTTCTAGATTCTCCGCAAGGGATAACAACGCATGTTGTTGCTTAGATAATTCCAATATTTGCCTCAAAGCAATTGATCTTAGATTATCATCAAGTGAAGAAGGGCTTACACCAATGCCCTCTTGTTGTGACAGGACTGGAGTCAAATCTGGAAGGGAGGATGAAGTGGAAGCCTTGATACCTAATGGAACTACCTGTGATGTCAAAATTTTCTCAGAGAACCTGGGTTTTGACCCCATGGATCTATTTAATGTGTGATCCTGTGCACCTGATAGGATGCTAGACAAATGATGATGATGATGGTTGTTGTCATGCACTGCTGAAAAACCAGAGTAACTGTTTCCACTGGCCATTCCCGGAAGAAGGTTTGGATTTTCCATCCACTTTTGAGTTTTAGATCCTGGACCAGTTACACCTGTAAGACATCCCACTGCTTTCCCCTTGTCTACAGGCCTAAAGCAACCCAATTCAGGGGCCGTCCATTCCCTTTCTAAACCACTTCCAACACTCCAGTGGATTTTAACAGGGTTAGACTTGGCAGCATGGGATTCACAATGCAGTCTCTCAGAGATTATGTGCTCCCTGACGTTCAATGCATTATTAGTAGCTTTGGAATACATGCTCCCCCCAGGTGGAGCATTAAAGTGCTCAAATAGTGAAGGCAATGAAGTCCCAGCCTGGTCACCTTTGAGTTTCTCTTGCTTTGCAGCATAGTAGGTGTTACTGACTGTACATTGTCGATGGTTTGACTGGTCTTGTTCCATTCTTGATGCAGGATTAGACAGTCCAGAAACAGGAAGATGTTGTCTGGGTTGCCTCTCTTCCGCAGAACTAGTTACTGTATCATTCAAGAAATGCTAGTTAACATAAAGCTTAGAGGTTAAAAACAAAGATGGTAATAATAAACTAACGCATGCGCTAGTAGATAATAAGCTAACCAGAAACGTTGTAAGAACTCACCATAATGAATCATCTGCTCTTCAGAAAATGGATTCTGTGAATTAACAAGTGTGTTGCATAATCGCGATCCTATTCCTGACAAAGCCAGGTTTCCAGAAGGTTGACTCTGATGATTGGGTTGCCCAAGCCTCAATTCTATGCTTGAAGAGGTATCCTTGTCAACAATAAGTGCATTTTTTCCACCATTAGACGTACCGGAATTTATAAGGGCTCTTAAATTTTGCATATCCCGATTGGCAGTAGATACACTTCCATTCTTCGCAATAGCATCAAAATAAGCTGATACAGAGTGAGGTCCATTTTCCAATCCTCTGCCAACATCAGATGGCACTATTGAATGCCTTGATATAGGGCACTCCACCACCAGTCTATCCTCCACACCATTTGCATTGCTTTGCGAATTGCCAGCCAAACCAAGAAACTTGTCGCCATTCTTAACATTTCTCTGTGGTCTGTTGTTGAAACCCTCAACAAAAGAGTCCTTTGGTAAAACAATATTGTCTAAATGCTGTCTGGACCGTACTTCCCCTCCAAATGAGCCAGGTAGATGCATACAGTCAGAATCCTTGGACGTGGGCATAGACATACTGGACTTAATTAAACTAGCAGCCAACGACAATCCTTCAGGCCAGTTCCAGCCACTCTGATCTTCTGGAACCCTAATCTAAAGCATCATAAAAACATCACCATCCAGTGTTCTCGTTGCTTCAAACACATGTCAATAAGAAAAATCACCATCCAATCTATGGCATCTACTATGATGGAGAGAAAAATAATGTTCAATAGCACTAATACAGTGAGAGCAGAACTTGCATTTGCGTTACAGTAACATGCATTAGAATCATGTTTATTCAAGAACTGAAACAAAAGCCACACGATACTTTCACATGAATACTCAGCTACTATGATGACAAAGGAAAACAAAAGTTACAAACTGGGAGCAAACTGCCAAGCATGCCTAATTTTCTGAGTTCAATCACTCTTGCACCCAAATATGCAAGTGCATGCATGATATACACTCATGTTCAAAATATTATGTCCTCATAGAAATGAATACGATGAAGTATCAGTATCCTACCCCAAATTTCTGAAAGTACAGCTTGCGCCACAGAGCAATAGACTCTCCGCTTTCCATACGGACAACATCCCCAGGATTGGCACTCCATAAACCTGAATGCTGAAAAATAAATGCAGTTACATCAGTTTAAAAGGGGGAATAAATGCCAAATGACAAGAAAATTTGTTTGACAGAAACAATCAAACAAAAAGAAGATGATGATGAGAACCAATAACATCATACAAGATTAGCAGAAAGTACCTCACAAAATTTTGAAACGGACATATGGAAGCGGTGGCATGAACAAAGAACACCAAGGAGTCCTGTATTGCTAAGGAGTAGATCCCCACCTTTGAAGATCAGTTAAATAAAGGTATCAGGACATAAAACAAACTTAGTATCACTCAAATCCCGACAGGAAACTGCATGTGTCATAGCCAAGGACTTACCTATAGCCGAGCAGAATACACGGGGACACCCATTAGAAAAATCAAACGAACAATCAGAAACAGAGTGCTGTGCTTCTTTTGATACTTTTTGTTGTAACTGAACATTCGTGTCCTGAAGCTTCGCAGTATTCTTTGTGTTTATGCTCTGCCATTGCCCTCTTGTAGAGGCAGCATCCTTATTTTTTCCATTAATAAAATCCATGTGACGAGTAGCTGGAACAGAAGTCTGTAGTCCATACTGTAAAGAAGAATTGGGACCGACTGCTGTGCCATTTTGCAGTTGTTGATGGCTTACATTTTGAGATGGAATCCCACTGGATTTTACCGGAGGCTGGCTTTCAATACCACAAACAGCTGTACTACCACCACTACTATCAATACGAGTCCTACTAGTTGTGGTTAACGGTTTTGGATTCGACAATTCCTGAAAATCACACTGCAGAAGTGATGCTGGCCCAGACAAAATACCCAGAAATGAGTTTCCCGGCTCAGTATGCCCTGAGCCATGAAACGTGTTATTTGCCATCCTCCCTTTAACCTGAGACCTTAAATTGAATTCGGCAGGAGGATACAATAACTGACCCGACGCAGTCTCCATCTAAATGACAGGCAAAAGTACAATAATCAAAAACCCAAAAATCAAAACGGCAATAAACTGAAATAACAGAAAATTGAAGCAATGCTAGCGGTAACTTAGTAAGTAACAAAGTTCAAAGCAAGGACAGTAAGAATAACATGAAGAAGAGCACATGCATTGCCATAAAATATAGGAACTACCTGATTCCGTGGCTGTTGTGAGCTGGATGGATCATTAGACGGCGTCGTTGATTGCAATGCAGTACCGCATTTGACCTGCCACCTGCTATCCATCTGTCTTCCACCTCTCCAAACCCTAAACCTTATCCATCAAAGGCATCGAGGTGACTGAATATAATAGATAGCTACAGAGATGGAAGACGAGCTCAAGTGCTCAACAAGGAGCACACCTCACCCCAACAGGAGTGAAACTACCGAAAGAACCCATGCGAAGGTAGAGCAAAGTAAACCGAAAAGAGAGAAGGAGATCGTGGATAAACCTAGAGAGAGAATCTTTCTAGAGAGAGAAAGTGAGGAAGGAAATAAAGATACTGATGCTTTTACAGGCAGTCTGGGAAAGGAAGTGAAAAGGAGAGGAGAAAAGAACATGTCATGATGATGCATTTCCAAGGTGCGGATGACTAGACGTTGCTATGTTGACGCGTGTCATTGACTGAACCGATCGCAGCCATTGAATTTTTTCTGACTCTGACTCCATGGATGGGGCCATTGCGGACCGTTGATTGTGATTAACAACTGGGCGCCTGGTAAGCGAGTAATTGAATAACTATAGCGATTTGCAGGTTCACGAGGCGCAAGAATCTAGTTAGAACACGCGCGCGCTAAAACGGTTGTGGGGTACAAGCGAATTGAGAGATGACACGTGAAGGGTACCTAGGTGGAGGTGGGTCCACTAAAAGGGATTCTGTTTGGATGACGGGACTATGCCAAGTACTGAAATTGCTATCCCAGCATTTGAGGAGGAAATCCTGGTCCAGGATAGAGGTTTTTCTCTTTCCTTTGACGAACTATAGTTGCAGAAATCAAGAAGATAAATGAAATTTATGACCCTTTTTTTTATGCTTCAATCAGTTTGGTTTAAAATATTAATTTGGATATGAAATTGGAGTTAATTATGTGGAAAATAGTAGAATTAAAACTTTTTGAGTTCCATCAACTGTTGCCTGTTGGTAAGTTTTCGGCAGGTTTTTTTGAGTTCGATTTCTTCACTCTGTTGCCTGACGACAGCCGACCAACTCTCTCTACCAACCGAAGAGTTCAAATCCTTCCAGAAATCGGATAGCTATTCAAAGGTCTTTCTACCTCTCCCTCGTTTCCCCTTCGCATCTTCCTTCCCTATTTTCAAGTCCAG
>NBIL01058032.1:0-11408 GCA_002752925.1 Viola pubescens var. scabriuscula | reverse complement strand
AAACATTAACAAGTTCCAATTCCATAGTATTGGAACCTTTTCAATTCAATAATCAGCACTGCAGCAACAATAGCAATAACGAAACGAACCCCATGTCGAGGAATCCAACAAGCAACCAAAACCCTATTTAAATTTACCTGTTTTCCATCCATAGTCAATCAATAAGGAATGAAAGAAACGAATAAAATGGATATGCAAGCAACAAAGTATATCATCAAACAGAACAATAACCTCAGATGAATCAGATGGGGATGGATCAACCTCGTGGCAATCGCGCGGATTTTCGAACAAGGACAAGGAGAACTGCTTGTCGACAACTCCAACATCAAAGTAAATGAGCCCCGAGCTGGGAACATCGACCCTTATGCACTTGACTGGGAACCACAGGAAGAGTTCCTGCTGCGAAATACCGGATAAATTCCCCATCTTTCCAAACGACAAGAAACCAGAAACATTGAAGTCGTAGTGGAGCTGGCTCTCGAATTTGGCATTGCAGGGTCTGGTGAGGTTTATCTGGAAGCGGCCGGAGGTGGGATCGAGTGAATAGTCGGTTATGCCCTTGGGGAGGAGCCCAATTGGAAGGCCGTTGGTGCGGAGGTGGTCGTAGATGGAATGGTCGGATTGGATTTGAAACGGGAGGAGGAGGAAAAGGACGACGACCACGACGAAAGTGAGGGAAAGTGTGCGCGAGTATGGGGAAATGAAGGATTTTGAAGTGGGACCCATGATGCGTTTTTCGCCCTTTTTAGCTATTGTCGAGGTGGGTTCTTGATTTGGTTCGGTTGGATTAAGGTTTTGGTTTGTACGACGAAGGAGGAGGAAGGAGGAGGAAGAGGAGGAGATGAAGATGGTAAGACAGAAGAGCAGCGAGGATACAGTTGTCATTTGGTGAGTTGTAACCTTTGTCGTGTTGTTTTGACGGTGATGATTGATGCGTAAGAGTGTTTTTTTTTTTTTTTTGGTACGGTCACGCGCTCTGTTGGTGGTTGAAGTGAACGTGGGAGATTATATACATATGGGCCAACTTTAAGCCCAACTGAATTCCCCGCATTTACGCACATCTTTGGGCCCAAAGGTGACAAGTTTGTTTTAAACAATGAATTCATAATCTAGCACTTAAAAAATCGTGCACTAATTAGTTGTGTTTTATGTGCTACAAAATTTGTTGTTAATAGGGAAAAAATAACTATTATGATAATATAGTTTACAAAATATATTAATAACAAAAATTGGGTTTTTAACTTTACAAAATATTTTACTTCAATATAAAACCGTGTGATATAATATTATAGTTTTTTAAAAATTACAATTTTAATTTTTACAATTAATAACAAAATAAAATAAAATAGCAAAATTTATGAAATTTGGACAAAAAAATGGAACAAATAGTACATTAGGACCTAAAATAATGAAATTTACAAGAAATTTATAAGAATAATTATCGACAGCTCTTATATCCTTCAAGCTTGAATTCGAAACTTAAATTAAAAGCAAAGGAAAAAATTATTACACAAATGCTAAAAAAAGAGAGAGAACAAAATTAAGGCCAACATTGAAAGGATGTGTTCTTCTTGCCCATTATTAATTCATTACTATTAATATTCATTTTATCAGACTTTCCCATCAATCCTCCTCATGGACAGCCAAAAAAATAAATACAATTCCATTCAATATTTACTCTTTCTTTCTGTCTTCCGAAAAATAACGAAAATAACTACTTGACATTTTCTCCTTATTTTTCAAAAATTAACGTTTTTTTTTCTTACGCACTCAATAATATTTTTTAAAAAACAAAAGAAGTAGATCACGATCGTACTTTTTTTTTTTTTGTTGCTTGTGAGTTCAAAATACAACAGGAGCACGTTGATCCAGGTGTGTTTGTTGTTGTCATCCATGTACCTGTACAAAAATTCATCACCTTTGAGAATTACTACGTACTACTACCATGTTATCAAAATTCATCATCACTAAAATTCAAGAAACATATGCAACACAAATGTAGATGTAGGAGAGGTGGGACCGATGACCCATCATCATCCCATTCGCGACAAAACCTTAGTTAGATAGTAAGTGATAAGATCATCAAGGACTTGAGGAGCCGTCTCACGCAACACGTTCTAATCTGAAAATAAAAAAAAATTATACAGTAAGAACAACTTTTTTTTTTTTTGGTATTTGATAATTGATTCTTCTATCGGACGGAAAGAACACTTGAAAAAATAAAAAATAAAAATATATAAAAAAATTACACCCTCTTCAATTTTTGTCATCAAAATCCCACAACATGCTTGGAATTCACTAGCTAGTTACATGATATAACATCCTCATGGAAAATACAAGTAATTCATGGATTGTGGCTCGGCCGTTATCATTATTCTACCTCATTCAAGTATTTTGGTATGGACATGCTCATCTATTTTTAATCCAAGTCTCGATTTCAAGCTTGAATCATCTCTTCTAAAGCTCAAAATGCTCATATAAAATTAAACTCCCGCTCACGAGCCACCATATGGAAATTGACTTTTCCGCTAGGAGCTGAAGTCAACCTTAAGTCCCAGAATTGGGTGGAGAACACAAGTGTGTAAACCAAAAATATGGGGAAAAATATATATTATTCTCTGTGACAAACAAAATAGTTGAATGTCAAGATCAGTGAATTTCTTTTCATCTGTATCTAAACTACTACTCATTGCAAACAAGACAGTTCACCGGGAAAAGAAAAAAGAAGAAAACAACAATGCCGCATCTCCAGACATTACCAAGAACTGCACTCGCCTTCTAATGTTACTCAGTAGTTTACTTGCCTACTCAACGAATTCAAGCTTTCACGGTTCAATCACGAACAAGGGCTGCAAGGCATATGTAAGATGTTAGAATAACTTAAGGAGCATGATTAGATCCATGTAAGCTTGTATCGATAGGGGTTTTGAAAAGAATACACACCGTATCAACGCTGACAGGCTTCCCATCATCTACGAGGATCTCAACTAAGGTCCCTGACTGATCAGCCTGAAAGAAAAAGGAATGCATCTCAATTACAAGCAGGAGGAAGAAAATAACATAAAAGTACTTCTCCAAACAGATACAGGAAATGGTGAAAATGGTAGGCAATATAAACTTTGGTGTGACTTTTACAATTAAAACCCTACTTGATGTCTACATTATATAAAGTTGGAATGAAGCCCTCCAAAAATCCTATTTGCAAAGAGGAAAGAAAATCAGGAAGCATGATTGTTTTTTAACCATCTCACGGCCCAAAATATTTTTCAAAAGTCCGTACTATAATTCCATGGCATCTTCATCTTCATGTTTTATCATGTCCTTTTCCACAAGCACTCAAAATAAAAGGACTATTGAACCTTCTTAATTATGAATATGTATCTTCATATTTCACCTTTTATACAGGGAATATTATAAATTTTGATGTGAAGCGGAAGTCAATAATTATATTCTGCTTTCCAGTAGGAAATAGTGTGCTGAAAGCTAACATTTATAAAATGCCAGATCAATAAAGAGTGAATCGTAGAAAGAATGATAAAAGTGATCATTGCAATTTTCTATGATAGACGTTAGATGCATAAGAAGTTATACTTACTTCGATGTCATTCATTAATTTCATGGCTTCAATGATGCATATGACCTGTCCCTTCTGCACTTTGTCTCCGACCTATGATAATGGAATCCGATAAAAAAAGAAACAAAATGCAGCGTCAGAGATTCCATGTCTTCCAAAGAGCTAGAAATCAATCAAACACAAGAAAGAACTGAGGAGAGAGCTACCTTTACAAAAGGTGGTTCACCAGGAGCTGGACTTCTGTAGAATGTGCCTGCCATAGGACATTTAAGTGGTGGACGTGAAGGTTTTGCAGATTTGGGAGCTGAAGGAGAAGAGGATGGTGGTGGAGCGGATGGTGCAGGACTCGAAGCTGTAGCTGAGGCGGCAGGTGGAGCTGTTGGCAAAACTGGCGGAGGTGGAGGTGAATGCATCATATAAACTGGTGCAGAAGATGCAGGCTGAGGCAAGGCCTCCTTTTTCCGGATAATGAGTTCACAATCAAGTTGTTTCAGTTGCAATTCCACAATATCTCGAGAGTCAACTAGCCTGCAACAAAGACAAAACAAAGTCGTTACGATATATTAGGAATATGGAGAGGATTCCACAAACAATAGTAGTAGAGTTACTCACTTTACGAGGCTAGAAACTTGGATAATAAATTCAGATATTGACTCTTGCGTTGCTAAAGCTGGGGGTGAAGCTTCATTGGATGATTTGGCATCCGCTGCATCTGATGGAGGTACTTCTGATTTGGTTGGAGATGAAGCTGCAGCATTTGAGGATCCATCCACAGCAACCTTGAAGGCAACAGAGGACCCGAAAACCATGTCCAGGAAGGAACGAAAATTTGAAAAAATATCCTCTAATGGTAAACATTGAAATAATCTTACCTCATTCAACTGGGCTTTCACCAAAGTAGAACAATTTTGACCAGGCCGCAAACCCTACAGCATAGCAAGCATCAGTTTCACTCACTCGGATAGGCAGATGAACGTGAGAGTTCAAATGTCTTAAATTATAAAGTTAAGCACCATTGCCAGTTCAAATTTCATGAGCGGAAGGGAACACTTTAATATTGATGAAGGGGGGTAACACACACCCAATCAGGTTCAAGAGCAAGAGATTATGATAGTTGATACTACACTGTTATGCAAGCATTAACCCAGAGAGTACAAGGGACGAAAAGCAGCAGGCATTTGACCTAAGAAAGAAAACTGTTCACAAGAGAAAGAAAGCGAACACTTCTCATCCACTCAAGTCTAAGCAACTATTTAGTTGTTAACCTAATTTTCCTTCAAGCAAAAAAGTCTGCCAACTGCATTCTTGGACCAGAAGAGTGCTTCATAATCTCATCTACTTGGCCCATTACAGAATACCTGGTGTTCATGTTGCATTGGTGCAGGAAAAGATTCACAGTCACTGTTCTTGCAACAAAACACCATATCAGAACTCAAAGAACAGTTCTGAGTTCCTTGAAGAAAAAAGAAAATGGGAAGCACCTTCCCCTCGTTCTTCAAGATGTGCAGGACACACCTGGCCACGCAAACATCTGATTCCTCTCAGTTGCATGAACCCTCTATTAAATGGTTAAGGATAGTCACAATCAACGAAGTCCACACATATTTACCTAGGTGCATGGCTACTGTAACTTCTGATAGAATTAATGACACAAACGAGTCTGCAAGGAACAGCTCCTTCTTTTCTCCCAAAGCGTTAACAAGCTCACTTCTACTGCACTTTAGAAGCACCTATGAACAAGGGCATTCAGCAAGTCCTCCACTTCACCAGTTCAGGTACCGTCAACAGCCGAAAATGTATGGGTGCAGGTACAAATACTCTCTAAATCCACCACATCATTAGGACCAAACTATTTCTAAGGCAACACGCCATCACAGTATAGGGAGATGCACATCCATCCATGACACATTACAAAAGGTGATTACATTAATTCAAGAAACGTCAATTTTCCAGAGTAATATGACCACAAGGACAGGCCACACCAAGATGTGGCATCATGTTGGCCATTTCCATCAAGTTGAAGCAGAAGCTTGCTTCTGCCTTCTTTTTCTTTCTAATATTCTAAAGAAAACAAAATTTCATCTCAAAGACCTTGAATACAATAACATGATCAAACCCTCAATTATAACAAAGAGGAAAAAAAATAAACCAAATAAAGTTAACTTTCAGTCGAACCAACAAAGGTGTGAAATTTATTCAGCAAAGATGTTTATGATAATGGTCAAGCAAAGAAGTACGGCAATCATTAATTAAAAGGATTGGGAACAAATTCGATTCGACATGACCAAAACCACAATTCAAATGAACCTCTACTAAAAAGAAAACCATTCTTCCATCAAAATTCAATTAGCTTTACATCTCACTAACAATCTCAACTTTCCCATTCTTTCACATTGTTCAATGCCAAATTAAACACAACGGGCAAAAAGAAATTAAGAAACTTTCATAAACTACATCCCAAAATCTAATTGACAACATCAATTATACATTATCTAAAGCAACCCATCTCAATGGATGAAAAGGACTTGAATTTGGTCATCATTTCAATCTAACCTTGGTGAAAAATCGAATCTTTGGGTTTGGGGAGATGCGAAAAGAGACTCTGGAGACTCCCTTGTTGCTGAAATGAGACAAATGGGTGGCATTTTTTGTCACCAATGAAGCTGAAGTTGTAGCTGAAAGTGAGGAAGCCATGTCCAGCCTTAGCTCTTCTGCTTATTCTTCTTCCTCGAGCTCTTCTGCCTTCTTTCTGGTACAAAAAAAAGGAAAAGGGTAGGTGTTAAACAGAAGGGAAGAGCGATTCTTTTGTGTGTTTTGGAGAATCCGTCCGGTGAATTTTGTTGTGTGTGATGAGGTTTGTTTGATGAGGGTGAGGCAGAGAAAGCGGACAATGATGGTGTTTCAGGGTCGATGAAAACAATGAGGGGGAGGAAGAGAGTGTGTTAAGAATATGAAAGCTACTCGCTTTTATTTTCTGCCCCGTGTCCACTTCAGGGTTTTAGCCACCTTGGCAATTGGAGATTGGTTGCCATTGGCTAAGTTTTGGTTTTTTTATTTTTACTTCTGACTTTGCTATATCCATTGGATTTTGTTTTCTATTTATTTATCCACGTTAAGAAGAGTTGGGATTTTCATACCGAATTTGCAATCTTTTTTTGGGGTCAAGTAAAAACAAGGTAAATTTCGACAAGTCCGAGGTAGTGTTTAGTACAAATGTTTGTTAGAATTTAAGGGACAGAGTGCCTATCAGGTTAGGGATGAAAATAGTCGAAGCTCACTCAAAGCATCTAGGGCTCCTAGGGCTTTTGGTTAGTCGAAGCGGGCGATGTTTAATTCCATTTGGGATAGAATTTGCAAAAGATTAGTGGGTTGGAAAGAAAAAAAGTCATCTCAAGCGGGCCGGGAAGTGTTGGTTAAGTCGGTGGTGCAATCCATACACACATACATTATGAGCCACTTTGAGATTCCTAAGGGGATTTGAGAAGAGGCGGAGAAGATGACCAAGAGATTCTGGTGGGGTGGAAATGGGATGAAAGAAAAGTTCATTGGATTGCGTGAAATAAGGTGTGTAAGGCAAAATCTGCAGGCGGTTTGGGTTTTAGTCGTATTAGGGAGTTTAATCTAGTTCTACTAGCAAAACAATGATGACGACTGTGTAAATCTCCAGGCTCCCTACTAGCAAGAGTCCTTAAGGCTAGATACTTCCCTCGAGGGGACTTTTTCTCTGCCTTTATTGGATATAGATCGAGTTTCATTTGGCGAAGTGTCCTTGCCGGTGGGGAAGTACTTAGGAAGGAATGTTATTGGCGGATAGAGGATGAGAGTGCGGTTTGGATATGACATGACCCTTGGATCCTCGGGTCTTCGGATTGCCGGATTTCGTCACCAATTATGGTTTTACCAGAAACAACAATGGTGGCAGAGCTCATTGATACAGAAAATAGGTGCTGGAAGAGAGACCTTGTGAATGGTATCTTCTCGACTCAGGAGAGTTCTGAAATTCTAAGCCTACCACTTAGCTGGACTGGGGTGAAAGACTCTCTGGGATGGCGAGGTACCCATATGGGTAGCTGCTCGGTTTGATGTGGGTATCACTGTCTAATGGCGAATGACGATCTGAATCCTTTCGCACCCCACATTCGTGGTTGGTGGAAGTTCCTATGGAATGTAACAATCCCTCCCAAAATGAAAATTTTCATATGGCGGCTTGCTCATTGGTCGCTTCCCACGAGATAATCTTATTCGTAGGGAGCTTTTAGTGGATCCTCAGTGCCCCTGCTGTGAGAATGGGATTGAGTCTATGGCACATTTATGGTTATCCTGCCCGTTTGCCGCCTAGGTATGGGCTGGTTTATCTTTATGGGATAAGATTGGGAGGGAGACTTCTGGCTCCTTTGTGGAATGGCTAGTCTAGGCTAGTACGATCATTGACGTGGAAGAATATGAGACTTTCGTTTCGGTATTGTGGTCGATGTGGACATCGCGAAATAATCGGATCTTCAAGCAACATGTGGAGTCGCCCATCTCGGTTCTGCTTAGAGGGGGGACTCTCTTTACGGATTACAAGGCAGCCTCTAGGCCACGCTGTTGTTTCTCGATGGTGTCCGCCTGGGCTAGGGTGCTTAAAAGTTAACATGGACGGGGCGATTGACCAGTCTACAATTGGTCTGGGGTTTGTTGTTAGAGACGTGACGGGTTCTTGTAGGCTGGCTGGAGCTTTTCACGTTTAAGGGCAGTTTTCAGTTGATGCGGCAGAAGCAATGGCTGTCAGAATGGCAATAAAGCATGTTAGGCAGCAAGAGTTGATTATAGCGAATGTTGAAACGCATTGCCTTTAAATTGTTCTTGCTCTAAGATCCGGGACCCTTCCTCTAGGATACATGGGGTTAATTCTCCAGGATGTGCTGCAACTGATCAGAACGGACCCATAATGCCAGTTTCGCCATGTGAGAAGAGGTTGTGATGTCCCCGCTCACAATTTAGCTAAATATGCTCTAATTTCTGGTTTGGAACCCCGAGATAATAACGTCTTCTGTACTATACGATTCGGTTTAATTAATATCTTTTCCACTTCAAAAGAAAAAAAATTTGAAATTGAAATGGGTTGTTTGTGACAATTTTTAACATAAACATAGATGCTTTTCCCATACAAGTGGTACCATGAATTGGTTTAGGTTATTTTAGTTTAGGGAATTTTTTAGGTATGAATTATGTTAAGTAACTAATATATGTTTTTCTTAAGTGTATAGAGATTTTGATTTGAGTTTTAGTTCCGCAATTGTGTTAAATTTATGAGGAAATTTTTTGCCCTCTTTTTATTTATTTTTTTGAATTTTTTCCCCTCTTTTAGAATTCTGCCAAAAGTAATTTTGTTAAAGTAAAACAATAGGACGCATCTAATTTGCTAACAGTTTAATCATACTCGGTGATAGTTAATATACATTTACTCAAAAAAGAAAGAAGAAGATAGTTGATATACCTCTTTATTAGAGTTCTGTTCAGCTTGAGTTCGAAATAGTGGGTATCTAATGCGATACCGATAATGAGATGGTTTTGACAAAAAAAATATAAAATAATATCAAATAGGCCCAGCCCAACCCATTAAGATAAAGAAGCCCATACAATACAATTTCCCTCGTAAAGCCTTCCTCTACCGGTACCGGCAGTCTATCTCTTCTACTCATCATCACCACCTCGAGTTCTCCACCTCTGTCGCCAGCGACCACCACCGCCTTTCTGATATCAATCGGTGTCTTTAGTGTTTTTGGGTTTTTTTATAAAGATGGAATCTTTTAAGGAAGGGCTTTCTTCAGAGACTCTTGGGTATATGCAGCTTGCTTTAGAACAGGTAATAATAATGCAGAACCAGACCTTGTAATGATTATCAGTCTTTGCCTGCTTTTTTGCTTATTGATCTCTTTTTCTTTGTCATATGGTAGGCTCAAGATGCTTTGGACTGTCTTGAAGTGCCAATCGGGTAATTATTTTTTCTCTTTTTAGTGGTCTTTAGTTTTAGTTATAGAAAAGTAGTGTATGTTTCAATATCCTAAGTAAATTTGTAAAGTTATAAGCTTCTTCTGTAGATGGATGTGCATAAATTATGGTCACACATAATATTCTTGATGTGATTTGTAGTACTCCCTTATTGAAATCTAAAGAAGTTTGTTGGAATTTTGCTTGGGTTGTTCTGGTCCGTGGATGCTAATATACCGATTCTTTGATTAAAAATGAATTATTATTTCGTTCTACGAGTCAGTTTAACTCTCTCAATTGACCATGGGAGCTTGGTTTTGATTTAAGCAGGTGTGTGCTTGTTAAGGATGAGAAGGTCGTTTCATCTGGTAGAAATCGAACAACCGAGACAAGAAACGTAAGGTCACCCATCCATTGCTTCCTCTATCTATTCTGATTGTTACGAGTGAATGTTTGAGTTGTTCTTCACACAACAGAGTCGGTTTTTTCAGTATGTCTGCATATCCGCTTCTCTGCATCTCGACCAACTTTTTGTTTTGAGAATACATGCTTGTGTTGTAATTTCAAAAAACGTTCGATCTTTTATGGAACAATGTTCTCTTGCCAGGCTACAAGGCACGCAGAGATGGAAGCAATTGATCCTCTTCTTGCGCAATGGCAAAAAGATGGATTTTCGGTGCCAGAAATTGCCGAGAATTTTTCACAATGCATTCTCTATGTTACATGTGAACCGTGTATAATGTGTGCTGCTGCATTGTCGTTTCTTGGTACGCCCATACTTCTTCAGTGGTGATTTTATAATAATGATGCATTCTCTTCCTTTTAGTTTTTAATTCTCAGTCTAATAACTCTGATCAACGACTAGCTGATCTATTTGTCTCGCTTAGGTATAAAGGAAGTGTATTATGGCTGTGCAAATGATAAATTTGGAGGTTGTGGCTCGATACTGTCATTGAATTCAAGCAGCTCTCAACCTCATAATAGGTTCACTTCTACAATACAAATACTCTTGCACATTAACACTCTTTGTTTTAATCCAAGAATACAGCGATCACCCTGATTTATTTCTCGTCTCTTTTTCGGTGAAATTCAAATTCTGATAGCGTGTTTTAAATAGCGGCGACGTTGCACAAGGGAAGGGCTTCAAGTGCACTGGAGGAGTAATGGCATCAGAGGCAGTTTCTCTTCTAAGAGCCTTCTACGAGCAAGGAAACCCCAACGGTACGCAACGTCGTCATAAAACGGGTTTTTATCTGAAATTATCCAATGGTGTGTCAATTTCCTTTTTCTTTGTGGGTTGGAAAATGGATGAAAGAAAGAAATCAGTTGTCATTTATACAACATAATTCATCTTCAATGGTATCGTTGTTAAATGGCTCTAAGCAAAAATAGAATTTAGCAGCGTATAATCCTATTTTATATGAAAAATTCACCTGACATTAATACATGTTCTTGATTATCTTTTTCAGCTCCGAAGCCTCACAGGCCGGTACTGGTTCAGCAGACAACAAATTTATGAGTACTTGCTCTCTTTTGTTTGAGATTCAGATACCCAGGAATCCTTGTTATAGAAATCTACAGAATAGCACAACAGAGATTTCAAGGTACGTTGGAAGCCGCATTGCTAGATGAAGGTGCGATTAGAAGGAGCATTCGGTTAGTTATTCTGTAGTCACGCTCTTCGCAAGATTGCGAGGTTGGTCAACATTGTAACCCCTTAGAACAGTGAGATGGTATGCCAGCAACTGCACCAACAACAAAGGCATTGCTAGATGAAGGTGCGAGAAGGAGCATTCGGTTAGTTATTCTGTAGTCACGCTCTTCGCAAGATTGCGAGGTTGGTCAACATTGTAACCCCTTA
>NBIL01058031.1:0-15407 GCA_002752925.1 Viola pubescens var. scabriuscula | reverse complement strand
GGTGGTGGAGGAGGTGGAGGTGGAGGAGGTGGTGGAGGAGGAGGGGGGCTTCTTGGTGAGCAGCCAAAGGAACTACAATCAATTGGGTAATCATAGAAAGATTTGCATTCCTGCGCCGACCGCTGCAGAGGCCTATTAGGTATGCAGTTCTTCCTATCATCTTTAGCCGGCAATTTGAGGCAAATCGGCGGCTCGCCGCAAAAGTAATTAAACGAATAGGTGAAATTCTCCAATTTGGGCAAAGAGCAAACACTCTCCGGTATATTACCAGACAATTTATTATTCGCCACATTCAGCTCTTTCAAGTTCTTCATTTCTCCAATCGATTCCGGCAAAGAACCCACAATCTTGTTCCTGCTCACATCAAAAACCCTCAATTGGTTCAATTTCCCAATATCAGATTGCAAACAACCAGTCAATCCCATATCTTGAAGAATTATCTCGACAAGGGTCCCTCCCATTTTTGTAAAACTTGAAGGAATACATCCACTAAGATCATTATTGGCCAATACAAGAATTGAAACTGTGGAATTCCCCACATTTTCCGGCAAGGAGGATTGGAATTTGTTGTTGTTGATGAAAAGCGCGTCGAGTTTGAGATCAAAGATTTGCGGAGGAATTTTCCCTTGGAAATCATTGAATCTGATGTCTAGGAATTTGAGTGAAGGTAAGTAGAGGACAAGTGAAGGGAAATGACCAGAAAATTGGTTGTTACTAATGTCTAGCTCAAAAAGAAGGTTGAGGTATCCAAAGCTAGAAGGAAGAGAACCGGTGAACCGATTCGAATTGATATGAAAGAGCGCTAAATCGGAGAGTAGGCCGAGATCTTCCGGCAAACAACCGGCTAAATTGGCATGGTTCAGGTCTATACCAGCAACTGTTGTGGTGTACGGGTCATCAGGTGCTGGTGCACAATAGATTCCTTTGTAGCTACATACATTTGGACCATACCAACTTGATGTGAAATTTTTTGGGTCCGATGTGATTGATTTTTTCCATGATTGGAGAGCTATGTAGGCTTTTTGGAGTCTAGGATTTGGAATTTGTGGCGGCGGAGGAGGATTAGAGGCTTGATGAGAGGGATTAGGGAAGAAAAAGAGGAATGTAAGGATGGTGATGGAGAATAGAGATGGGTTCTTCTTCATTTTGTTTGGGTTGTTTGTTTGTGCTAATTAATTGAAATAATGGTTGTTATTTATTAAGGTTAATGAAGATCACTTGAAGATGAAGAAGCTTGGATGCTTCTGTCAGCAATTTTATAACATAAAAAGTGGGTGTTTAAAAATAATCTATTAACTTATTTTAATTGAAGTTGTATGAGGGATTACTGGAGTACAGAGAGGCTTTACATTTTGAATTGACGTCATTGATCAAGAAGTCTTACCTGAAGCGCGGTTTACAATCCTAACTCTTTAGTTAGTACTACAAAGTTCAACAAGCCAACAACCACTTAGCCTTTCAGCTTTAATTTACCCTTTTGACTACCAACAGGGGCATGCATATTAGGCTATTAGCAACCAAGAAGGTCAGATTCGACAACGATGGATTAATGAACCTACGACGACCAAAAGGTTGCAATAGATCAAAGGGTCTATTTTAAGTTTTTTGGTTTTAGAAAACTAAAAACCATTTACTGTTTTTTTTATATATAAAAAAAATTCCAAACCTTAGGTTTTCTTTTTATTAATTCATGCAGTAAATTGAAATTTATTTTTTATTTTTTTATTATCCAACCATGACATGCAGAAGCAGAATTCAATGCAAACTTTTCATGAAATTAATATATTTTTCTTTGTTTTGTTATGATTATCTACAATATAGTGGTGTGATTTCATAAAATATTTAAAAAAATAATTTATCTAGAGATACCCACCTATAGCTGATTATGTGTTTGGGCTCGGTTAAAGTACGGTTAAGATTAACTTTCATTCTCCGTTATTTTTAAGATCCACGTACTTTAATTGTTTCCGTTTCTGTTTTGGGTGATGGTGATTAAAGAAATAACTCTTTGGTGGCGCGTGAATGACGGTGAGCATCTTATGTTGCCGTTGTTAATTTAATTAGCTTTTAAAAAATAAGCAAAGTTTTGATTTTTAAGTTAGGAAATGTTGTCTTAGGTTAATGGAATATTATAAAAATCAAAGACTGCTTCATTTATCAACTACACAAGAAAATACAATACTCTGGGTTTGTTAGGAAAATTGGGGCGTGAACCATCTCTCTACCCAAACAACTACCACCATATACATTATATAAATCCAACTGGGGTGATTAATTGTCAATTTAGTCGATGTTGACAGACCGAATGGATGTGATCACATGAACAAATTCTAAGAACAAATATATATTTTTTATTTTTTTACCACCAATTCAATAATATTTATGGTTTAGATATATATATATATTTTTATATAATTATGGTTTAGATAATTAGATATGCTTGATCGTTGAAGTAATGGACCGAGCTTAAGGCGACTTATATAAGTTTTCTGGTTAACCAAGAATATATATATATATATATAATATGAAACAAATGTATGTATAATTTGTATATTATTATCGTTTTCCTCAAAAACTAAAACAAATCACTTAATTATTTACGAAAACTGAAATGATTAATTATTTATGACTATGTCAACAAAATTATTTCAACCTTTTTTTAATTCCATTAAAATAAGATATGATGCACGAGACAAAAACTAAAGGATAAAATCTCTTTTTATTTACTTTCAAGCTTTTTCAGATTTATTATTATTTTGTTAAATATCGTCTAGCTTTAAAAAAATAACTCTCTTAATATAATTTATTTTAAATTCTTATTCAAACTTGAAAATTAAACGAATGGGTCTCTTACTACTCGAACATGACCAACGTGGCTGCTCGATTGTATCGTTGACTTTGCTAGCCAACTGGGTGTTTGCTGACAGGACTGAGATCCGCTCCAGCGTAAGTGCCTACTTCTACACGGACAGGGTCAAAGCGCAAAGCGGCAGAGCAGGTGAAACTCGGAGGAGGTGACAAAAAAAGTGAAACACTCGGAAGACTTGGTCCATTCAATGGGGCTTGAAATTTCATTTTCACTTTGATCTTCTACTGTTTGCAAAAACCTATGCTTGTAATTTCATTTATTTTAATCCCACTAGCTGGTATATTAAATTACTTTATATAAATTATTTCAATCTAGAAAAAACTTTATTAGTCAAAAGCATTTTTTAAGTTTTTTTTATTTATAATCATAAAAGTTACTAATTACACTAAAAATAATCATAAAAGTTTAAGAATATATAGAAATCTTTATGGTATATGTAAATATATAAAATAAATAAATAAATATTGTAGCAATTCTAGAATGGTGTGGGAGTCAATGTACCAAACTCGCAAGACTAAATCAGTAATTGAATAAAATAATAAAATGTCAGCTATCCTAAAAAATGACCTCTAATAGTACTTGATTATGAAAATAATTGAAAGAAATTAAGAATGGAATATGGACCAATAGAAGCAAGGAAACAAATATGCAAGGCACCAACTTGGATTTTGATTGATTAGAATTATGCGAATGGTATACTTTCTCCGTCCTCAAATAAATAACTCATAAGCTATTTTCGTTATTCTTGAATAATTATTATTTTCATTATTTTTAATGTATTGAGGAATAAAGATTAATGTTGATTGACTATATTTACTAGAGTTATTGAGAGTAATTTGCTAGATATATAACGAAAACATAAATTAATCATTTTCTTAATTTCCGTAAAAATAGATTGGGCGTTATTTATTTAAAAACGGAGAAAGTACTTAGTAGTTTGGTCGTTGGTGCTTTAAAATAAACTAACCATAGTAGTAAAATTAAGGGCTTGTTTTCTTGGTATAATTAATGGGCAAATTGAATTGTTCTTATTTGTTGTCTTATTATGTCGAAGTGGTTGGAAGGAACTTAGAACTTGGGATTTAAGAATATCACCACTTGACACTAGTAATTGTTTTGCCTTTGATTTAATTAACTTTTAAATCGTCATTTCCAATTAATACTACAGGACAGTCAGAATTAATAATTTTTTATTTGTCGTGTAATAATATTCGTTAATGGATTTTTTGAGTTCGGGAGAAAGCAGTTTGAAAGATTTATTATTTAAAATTAAACTTGGATCCTGGCCTAAAATCGGACTATGGCCCATACTCTTGGCCCAATAAACTAATAGCCCATGGACCATAGAAGAGTCTTTGCACACGGTCTACCTAACCAAAACACCCTCCGGCTTTCATGAATTTTCAAAGGGCAATAAGAACAAATCTCAAATTATTTGTAATTCTTGTCGAGTGCCAGTGCTACTGCTGATAATAACATTTCTCTATTAAACAAAAAAGAAGCCAAAACCACTGAAGATCTCTCCAGAAAAACGGAAAAACCCTAAGTTGTTGAATACTAATGTCGGGAGAAGAGGCAAGGTCAGGTACAGCAAGCTCCACTGTAGGTAATGGTGGGAAGGAGGAAGTGTCATTGAAAGATAAAGGCAATGAGTTCTTCAAGGCCGGCAACTATCTCAAAGCTGCTGCTCTTTATACTCAGGCTATCAAGCTCGACCCTTCAAATCCCACCCTTTACAGGTAACCTCATCAAATCCCATTTCCGTCATATTTTTTATAAGGATTGTTGGCTAGTATTTGAACATTTTATTAACTTGGATCTTGTGGAACTTGAACTTCATGTATTATATGGATTATCAAGCTTGATTAGGATTGCATTATTCTGTTATCGTAATTGGCAATGACTCTGTTTACTTAAACGCCCATCAAGAGTTAAGAAGTGGAATAGTGTTAAGTTATCAGTGATTTGAAGACATTTATGGTGAGTGTGCTTTTGAACAGATGGGTTTTAGCTTCATGACCAACTGTTATTCTGGAAGAATCCTAACCCGATGCTTTCTAATTTATGGATGATTCTCAGTAAAAAGTTAAAAAATGTATGCATGTGTTCTACTATGTAGTTCATTTAATTTTTCTTCTCCAATGTGTCTGCTTGTATGTACTGCTTACTAATGGAGCATCTATTGCATAATGTTTTATCATTGGCCAGCAATCGTGCTGCAGCATTTCTGCAGTTGGTTAAGCTTAGTAAAGCACTTGCTGATGCTGAGACGACAATCACTTTGAATCCCCAATGGGAAAAGGTGTGCCAGTTACATACGTGTTTTCTGTTAATTTATTCACTTGACTTTTATCAGCTGAGCGTCTAACAGTAAATATTGATTCTCATCCAGGGATATTTCAGGAAAGGTTGTGTATTAGAGGCCATGGAACGGTATGATGATGTATGTCAGTAATATCTTGTTTTTGATAAATTGTGCTTTCCAGACAATATGATATCATGTTTGGGGATTATCTTACTTTTTGTATATGCAATTGTAGGCATTGGCTACCTTCCAAACAGCATTACAATACAATCCTAAGAGCATTGAAGTATCAAGGAAGATTAAGAGGATATCCCAACTGGCAAAAGACAAGAAACGAGCTCAAGAAGTAGAGAGCATGAGGTCCAATGTTGATATGGCAAAGCACTTGGAGACAATGAAATCTGAGATGGTAAGTGTAGTTTATCAAGATATCTGTATTTTCTCATGTTATGACATATGCACGAGGGTAAGGTGCTTTGTTTATTTTTTTTCCTGAGAATGGTCTGTTTTCCCCCACTGTATTATTTAAAATGTTTGCACTGAAAGTGAGCGTGCTTTTTTATTTTTTGGTTGCATACTTTCTTCTTATTGAAGGTAGTATAGCATTCTCTGCACAATCCTATGAAGAAAGATTTACTTGATCTTTCCTTATGCAGACTGAAAAGCTTGGATCTGAAGAACAATGGGGAGAGATGTTTTCTTTCCTGGTTCAGACGATGGAGACAGCTATAAAATCATGGCATGAAACTTCTAAAGTTGATCCTAGAGTCTACTTTCTTCTTGATAAGGAAAAGACAGACACTGAAAAGTATGCCCCTGTAGTCAACATTGATAAGGTATTGGCTCCTCTTGTAATTTTTATCTCAGGTATGTTTTACAATAACGCTTTTAAGTGGTTTATACTTACCTTATTTCATTTTTTGCAGGCCTTTGAATCACCCCATACCCACGGTAACTGCTTTTCATTTCTAAGGCAGTATTCAGAGGATTCTTTCTCCACAGCAGCATGCTTAGTGGTACCAAAAAGTATCATTTCGTACCCACAGGTAAACTTTTAACTCTCTGTGTATTGGATGCATGTTCCTGAGAAGACATGTCCCTCAAAAGGGTCTACACTTGCTTAATTCAGTTCTGAAAAGATTTCGCATTCCCAGGAACAATTCTATTTTTACCCTCCTTGCGTCCCTGTTTTATAGGTTTGGAAAGGTCAAGGATCAAGGAAGTGGAAGCATGGACAGCATGATGGCTTCTTCATTCAATACGAGTCACCTTCCTTGCGGAAAGTATGGTTTATTCCGAGTACCAATGAAAAGGGTCAAATATTGTGCAGGTATGTGAACCCAGAGCTATGCAAAATCATTTCATAATTAAATAGATAGTTAATTGATTAAAAGAATGGAACCTTTCAAGTTTTGTATCTACACATGTGTGGTAAACATTGTTGCACTAGATTTGGATCCACTTTCTCTGTGCACTTATAGACTCTCAGGTTTTTAGAGTATTCACAGTTTTATGTTCAATCTTCTGGGCTGCCTACACCCTAACCCAATGTGTAATAAACCCTTTGAATGAGAATACCATCATCGTCCAGAATTTTAACTTCTCGTGAAGTATTCTTGGTAGGATTGTTGGGTCCAAACTGGGTATCACTCTGTTGCTTAACTGTGTATAAAACTTTCAAACAATTTTCTATTGAAGATTGGTGAAGCATTTTTCTTGTTATATAAACCTGACGTCCATTCACTTTTCAACTTTTTTCCAGGGATCCAGAGGCTCTAGACATTAGTGCCCATGAACTTTTGCCACGCCTCTTCAAAGAAACGATGCCTAGCTCTTAGTGACTTCTTTTACCTTTCTTAGATGTATGTATCAGAGGAAAACAGAGTATGCTCTATAGGTTTTGCATTGAAAAAGTGAGCAGATAGCATCAGACACCTGTGTTTTACCCTGGCTACTAAAGGATCTGGTTAGATGTCACCATGCCAGCGAGTGTGTGTGAGTTTTTTGAATCCTTATATTGTGCGGGCTTTTTTATGGTTTGAGTTGATGCGACAGAAATTGCACCTGGTTGGCATTCACATGGTCTCGCAATTGCTAGTACAAGTTTCGTTTGATTAGAAGGTGCATTTAATTGATAAACATCAATTTATGGATAGTTATTTTTTTCTTGCACTCTTTTGCACAGATTACGTGATAAACTGGTTGCATTCCAGAGAAAGAAAAGAAAAAGAAATACCATTACTTGAAACCTACACAAACTCACCCTAGCATGTCAAAGGAATCACTGCACACAAAAGTTTAGATCTAGTATTTATTTATTTATTGGTTTACATTATTGAATTATTGTAGAGATTATTGGTTTTTGCTTCTAGCTATAGCACTTACATTGTTATTGCAAATGCATACTATTAAAATCACTGAATGGGAAGGAAAATCGAAGAACAAGTTGAGGTATGTTTGATTCTGTAGTGCTTCATGTTTCTTTTAATTTATGGTGGGACTGAGTGGTGTTGCAGATCGCACGGGGCTAGGCTTGTTTCCCTGGGGCGATGGTGGTGCTCCCCTCGGTTTGTCTGCATCTGCTCCCCTCCGCTGAGCAGTACTGGATGACCGTATGCTTTTATTAGTACTTTGATCACAGCCTATACAGTTGGTAGATAGAAAATTGAGTGCTGTTTACCTGGTGTGAGCAAGTTGTGTGAGGAGGAGGATTAGGAAGAGCAAGCGGAGAATAAAAGGAAATAGCTTCATGTTCTTTCTTCACCACTAGCTAGCTCTGAATTAGCCTTGATTAATTAGGATTTGTTGTGGTGGAATTCTATAGGATTTGTTCTTGCTTATAAATAATGCTGGTTGGTTTGGCTTAATTCAACAACCAAGGCATTTTTTGGTCAGTCGATGCTAAAACTGGTGTTGAAATAAAATCAAAATTCAAACCACGTTCTGTTCTGTTTCTCTACAAGTGATAGTTATTTTCAAGAGCTTGTTCACATTCGTATAATAGAAAAGTAGTACTAATATCGTAAAATTTCCAATAGATGGCATTAATTAAAGAAGTTGGAATGCATACAAGTAAAATCACTCCACATGTAATAACTTTATTGATTTGGGTCCACATTATAGTTAGAATATCGAGTGTACTATATCATTTTTCATTAAATCGGGCGAAGATGATTCGGTAGAGTTTCATGTTTCTTTTGCTCTAGGGCGGTGTCCCTATCTGGATAGGATCCGGTCCGCCGGGCGATGGTGGTGGCTTCCTTGGTTTGTCTCCATCTTTACCGTTCGCGACAGGTGGGTCCTCCATCCGCCTGAACCTGTGAGCCGTACTGGTGCATGTGTTGTGCGACTTCATTAGTACTTTATACAGAACAATAAAGCTTGATTACACAGAAGAAGAAAAGGATACAAACAAGGATATATTGATCATAGAGATATAGCTTAGCTAATATTCCGCGTTCGGGTAGAAATTACCTGCTGTGAGCAACTTGCGACATTAGGAGGACTAGGAAGAGCAACCGGAGAAGAAGTGCGAGTATCTTCATGTCCTTCACCACAAATTCTCTCAACTAGCCTTAATTAAGATTATAATGGTCTCCTGGACTTGTTCTTGCTTATAAAGCTGATGACTTTTGCTTAAATTCAACATCAATTGCATTTTATTATTGTTTATTTGTTTATTTTATTACCCTTCGTGTTTGGTCAGTCAATACCTAAAAGTCATGTTTTGTTTTGTTTTTTCCCAAGGGATCAAGATTTTCAAGAACTTGTTCACATCTAGTAGTGTTTAAGATTGTAGGATACCAGAAAAAACATAAATTTCATTACGATTGAGGAATGAAATTACAGCGATTTCTCTTGTACCATTACACAGATAAGAAAAAAAGACGGAACAAATTTTGACAGAAACGTTCTTCCATTTCCCATCAAACATTGTCCTGAGCATCGGTTTCAGCTGTCGCGACTAGATTGGATTTGCATGAATGCAGCAAGAAGTTGCAAGCAGCAACTGCTTCTCCAACTGTAAGGTAGATCCATTCATGCCCGATCGCTTCGATGAACTTGCTCTTCTCTAGCTTCTTAATCACCTCGCTTCTCGGGTTCGCTAAAACCAGCTACATTGACACCAAAAAATACACTCTTTATTTAAGCAGATACAAACCCAGATTGGGTATAAACAAGGATTGTTCAAAATTTGTACCTTGAGACCTCTTCTGTCAATGTTTTTCTTGATTTCTTCCATTGTGCTGATCCCACTTGTGTCTATACTTCCAATAGCTGCAACATTAGTGTCAAATAGCTTAGTTTAACAGGTAAAACTAAGTTCTTATAATCTCTTCAACTGATCAAGAACAGCGAAAAATCAACTTACCACTCATATCCAAAATTACATACTGTAAACTGGACCCTCTTGTGGATTTTATCCTATCTTCCTCCTCATATATCCATCTTGATACCCTGATCACATAATGGAAAATACAAAAAATTTATGATTTCAAAAACTTTTGGCGACAAAACAATAGTCGTCTTCTAAGGTGAGTAACTTCAGCGCCATAGGATAATAAGTGACCAAAAATACTTCTTCGTCGTTATACCTCATCAACGATTCTGGTTTTGGTTTTCCTCTGGGGGACAGTTTTTTTCAGTATAATATTTAGGTGGAAAAGATTTTGAAAATTTACCTCTCTCTTAAGTAGTTGGCATTAGCAAAGTAGATGGGTGCATCAATTTGAAGGATAAGAACTCCTGGGACATTATTAGCAGTTGGGTATTGATCCATGCTTCTGTAAATCATGGAGTTTGGAATGTTGCCCAAAGGAAATGTCCTTGGCCTCGCCACAAAAATCAGCATCCTCAGCAACGAAATTGTCACCTAAAATTGATGACACTCGATCAATTAGTCTTTTACTTGAAAGGGGCAGAAATGACAAAAAGAATCAAAATAAGATAAAATACTTACTGCGATGACTAAACCAATTTCGACACTACCAAATACGACGCCAAAGTAAGCACTGATGCAGACGATGAAATCGAATTTGTCGACTTTCCATAGGTGAATTGCTGCTTCGTAGTCAATTAGGCCTAACATGGCAGCAATGATAATGGAGGAGAGAACCACTAGAGGTGTGTAATGGAAAAGTGGCGTCAGGAACAGTAATGTGATCATTACAGCCGTCGCCATTACTATGTTAGATACTGCCGTTTTGCATCCTGCGTTGAAATTCACTGCTGTTCTCGAAAATGGTCCTGCAAAGAAATTAGAGACGGGCCTTGTTATAAAAGTCCAATTCGTTTAAAGCCCAATTATTTTGGGCTTTTTTAGATGGGCCTAAATAATTTGGCGTGTACCTGTTGTTAGATAGCAAGAAGTGCAAGAGCCGGCGATATTCATCATACCAAAAGCGATCATCTCTTTGTTTCCATCAATGTGATAGTTCTTGAACATTGAAAAACTCCTCCCTACGGCCACTCCTTCCTGTAACATCAAATCACACCACCGGTCCATCAATTTTTTTAATGTTCTGAATTAGTCCTTCTGTCATTCATTTGTTATTTCTTCGGAAAGATTGTCATATTTAGAGAACAATCTCATTTCTAATTAGTTGTATTATTTATATTATCTTGGATAACTAGTCAATTACTTAGGGAGATCTGGGCTTACAGCGAGAGCTATGATTCCAGTTATTAGCCCAGTCTTGATAGCTGTCATCAAATATGGAGACCCAAAAGCCAACTCCGACACTGACGCGGGATTCAACCCTTTCTTCAAATGCCCAATCTATATATAGTAACAAAAAAAAAACCACACTCATTAATTAAATCTACTAAAATATAAATATACAGAGTACTTCACAAATGCAAAATATATTTATTTTTTTATAGAAAAAAATGTATTTTTGTGATATAAATACTGTATATAGCGGCTAGCTAGACCTATAGAAGGGTGTTAGGAAATTAATTTCGCATTTATAATAGTGACATCACAACTGTTTGCATTATTCAAGCAAATTGATCATGTCAGAGTTGATATGTAATAGCTTTCATATGGTTTGAAAAAAAAAAAAGAAGATGCAATTTAGATGATGATTAATTAGGAGTTTTTTATTTTTATTTTATTTTAAACGGAGACAAATGAAAAGAGATAAGTTTGTTACCACTTGAACGCCGTGATTCTCAGCGTGCGTAAAATAAACGAGAGCGCTTCCAGTAATAACAGAGGCTAAAGGTGCCATAGCATTTATCCAAAAGAAGCATCCCTTTCTCTTGCTCTACAATTGTCACGATTACAAATTAATATTATTTAAAAAAAAATAACATACCTTAATTAATTATATAAAAAATGAAAAATTAAGATTGATTAAATTAAATTATAAAAAAAATAATACAATTAATCATTATAATATAGATTAATTAAAGGGAATTCATTTGATTGACTTACAAAGTATCTTGTGATGAGAAGGAAGACGAGAAAACAACAACCAAGGACACCACTTTCCCATCTCCACTGCCAACCACACCATATAGTATATACAACAACATTAATTTTCATTTCATATTAAGAATATATAAAACTAATTAATTATAGTAATTAATAACGCTTCTAATTACTATTACTATTTTTATAAATAAAAAAAAGGAAAAAAAGGAAGCTAAATTACCTGATGGGTTTGGGTGAAAACGGAGCGCATGACGGACACGAGATCAGTGCCATGAGTGAAGTGAACTAAGCCAAGAATCCCTTTGAGTTGCTGAAGGCACACCACCGTTGCCGCTCCACCCATAAATCCCACTATTGTAGCATGCGACAAAAAATCCACTATAAACCCAAGTCTGCGAATCAATTGCTAATTACATTAGTACAAATAAAAAATCAAAATTAATACAATTAACTTTAAAAAAAAAAAACAAAATCAAGTGTCTACTTCTTGTCTTTATCCACACGTACGTACGTTATTTCAATGTTTTAAGGCTTTTATTATGGTATATATTATATATAGACAAAATCCATTTCCCAAGAGAAATTAAACAAACATTTTTTAATATTTTGTTGCTTATAACATGATCAGTTGCATGATTTATGTATGAACAGACCTTAAAAAGCCGAGAGCAGCTTGAAAGACACCGGCAAAGAAGGTAGCGGTTAAAGCTAACTGAACATAAAGCGTAGGGTTTTGATGAGGGTTCACTTCCTTCCCCAACATGGATGCTATCAGCAGCGACGGAACCGCCACCGTCCCCACCGCCAAATCTTTCGAGCTCCCAAACATCGCATACACCAGCGGCGGCACAAAGCTTGAATCTACACCATTTCAAAAAAAAGAATTGTATTACTACTTATATTCACGTACTACTAAAATAAAAATTTGATCAGAAAAAATGGATCTCTTGATAAAAAAATTGAAACGGAGGGAGTGCTTATAAGTATTAGTACTTACATAGGCCAAGGACTGGAGGTAAGTTAGCGAGATTGGCGTAACTTATGCCCTGAGGGACGGCTAGACTGGCGATAGTGATTCCGGCGAGGAGATCAGCTTTGAAGAACTCGAAAGTGTAGCGAGGGGCCCATTCGAGGATGGGCACGAAATATTGCAATCCAAGAATGAATTTCTTGGACCTTGGTTTGTTCTTGAATTGTCTGAAAGGGTCATCAGGGAAAAATGTCTCCATCAGTCCTGATGTTATGGACTTCACTAGTGGTTTTGGAGGAGGAATTGCAACCCGGTGCGGTGGGCATTCGTAGCCGGCGTTAGTGTTACCCCCCATTTTTTAATTGTTTAGTACTGTGCTTCAAATTAATCTTATAAATGTTCGAAATTATGAAATTTTGGTGTTTGATTTGGGTAATTTAGGGACAAGTTTTGCTTCCAAGAAGCTGGCTTAGTGGAAGGAAATGTAATGGTGCCGGTGGTGTTGCTTAATTTGGGTTGATGGCTGTGAAGTGTGGCGGGTGTATATAGAGGGGAGGGGGGAAGGCAGGCAGGTGGAGGGTGGGGAGATCGCAAAAATCACATTGGGCCTGGGCCCCACACTAGTCTCACACGTGGCAGGTCTTCATAACATTGACCAGTATTATGACCAGGGTTATCATCCACACCTACCAGAACTAATCATCTTCGACTTTAAGTTAGTCTATGAAAGAGTAAATTGTTATTAATTGTAATTTTTTTATATACATAATCGAACTTATTCTATCTTATTTAATAAATGTAACTCAAATCGCTCAGAAGAAACATCTGTTTTATCAGTTACTACGTTATTAAGGAACCAAAACCAGAATCATACTCACAAGTCCTAACTACTGATATTAAAGCCACTCGATCTCTAATTGATCGCCAAATAAAATCCATGTTTCATAGTATTGGCGTACTACTTAATGGGCAGTTTTGGGTACACGTGCTCATTTTGTATTGGCCTGCGTCATGGAGAACTACACGTGCCACCAGGTAGTTCATTGAGTGAGTGGGTCCCATACGGTAGGGAGTTCTTCTGAATAAAATCTGCTGCCTGCTGCCTATACTGTACTGATCTGGTCTCTCTCTGTCAATAGTAATGCTTAGGTGTAGGACGTAGTAACTTAAAAAAGCATTTTACTCGAATCCTATTTCAGTCACCGAAATAAAAAGAATTGACAAGAAAAATAACGTGGCGTGGCAGTTTTATAAATAACAGTTTCATAAAATTACCATACTACGTCATTTCTTTTGTCAATTCTTTTTATTTCGGTGACTAAAATAGCATTACTCTTATTAATGGAATTAAAAAAGCATTACTACACCTAAGCATTACTACAAGAGTAACTTCTTTTATAAAAAAACAAGGAAATAGTAATGCTTCTCTTTTTCTTCTTTTAAAGAGAGAAAAAAGAAGATGGGGGGAGGGTACCATTTACGTGCTCCAAGAATAGCCACTCTTTTCGTTTTTATTTAGAATACACTGAGCCTAGTCTTTATGATTTTATAATTTTATAATTTCATAATTTCGCACTTGAAATAAAAGCGTAATTATCTTTCTTGCTTTTTGCTTTTCGAAATCGTCATCTTCTTTACTTAAGAGCTGACGAAAAATCGTATCTCGGCCCACTCACGAAAATGTATCCCATCGGGTATCAACATTATATTCAAAGGATCCTATAACAGTGTATGAACCGTAAAATCCTGGCATGATTCTTAATTAATCATAAGTTAATTAGATTTTATGCAAAGAATTAGTCGTATTTAATTGATAGAACCATGTTCTCCTCACCAAGAATGGGGTTCTAATTAATCTTGAGGCCAATTAATTAATCAATTACCAACACACTAATGTCACATCTCCTCCAATTTCAACTACTCCAATTTCAGAACGTTGCATCTAGAATTGAAAAGGTATGATTGGACGTACTATTTAACTCTAAAGGCGAAAAAACAAAAACTCCATTTTTTTATATGTATGACGAAAAAAAGTTAAAAAAAGGAGAAGAAGAAGAACATCATGTTTTTCACGTGGCCATTGATGACTGGGAAAGGAATTTATATGGAGATTGATTAACGAATATCAATTCTTATGGACTCCTGGAGGTTATTATATCACTTACGAGAATAAAGAGTAAAAAATGAATTGACATTGTCCGAGTAATTTAAAAATTTCTTTCTATCGGGCTTTGAAGAGAGTAAATACTTCGGCTAAAAAATTGATTGCGGTAAGAAACGCTTAGTCTCATTATCGAATAAAAAATTATTTGTTCATTACATGAATACTACAAATATAAACATTAAAAACATACTTTATTTTTTTGGAATTTTTTACTGTATGGTATACTGAATTACCAACCGAACTAATGTTAATGTTTGTAATTCCAATGTTGCAAGATTAAACTAATGTTTGTATGTAATTCGGTATTACAGTAATACCGTACCGAGATTATTTCGATAATATGATAATGGTACCGATCAATATAAACTATGGTACAATATCTAATTTTTTAGTTCGGTATACCGAATACCAAAAATTACGGTACCGACCGATGAACACCCTTAGTAAAAAAGATGAGGATGACTTTTTGATTCATGTGCACGTGTGTGAAAAGTGGAGATAGTGACGAAATAAAAATGTATTAAATAAATTTTGATCTAATTTTACTCGTATGAATTTAATTAGGAGTATTGGTTAATTAAAACAATTGGAACATTGAAATCAATTACTAGGATTAATTTTAGATAAATATCAATTATGAAGTATTTTTAGCACAATTTT
>NBIL01057900.1:0-14907 GCA_002752925.1 Viola pubescens var. scabriuscula | reverse complement strand
AAGGGAATATTAGCAGAATCGTGCCCTAAATCAATGGAATAATAGAGGGAAAATCATGCTAAAATACATGCTATCAAAGTCCAAGTGTTGATGGAGTTATGAGGTAGACCGTTGTACCAATGTTTCGCGGATTCTTCCAAGGACTATTGGAAAGCTCTAAGCTTTTCTCTCTCCAGAGAGACTTCTTGAGGTTTATGAGCTTCACTTTCCAAGTGGAAGATCCTTAAATGAGTGAATGGATTTTCATTAGGATGGCCACGGAACTTCTTGATGGCCAGCATGATACTTGGTTTGATAGCCCAGTTATGCTCTGATGGTGGTAGATCAAGGTAAGAGTGAGTAGTGGGCTTTGTCCCTTGATTTAGTTGTCTAACGGTCAACTCTGCTTGTGGTTGATACTCCAAATCTAAAATGCAAAAATAAGTAAACACAAAATTAGTAACCGTTTCCCTAGCAACGACACCAAAATTTGATCGGGCCTCAAAGCATCGTTAATTTCCTTGGCTGTCAAATATAAAATTTATATCAATTTACTACTAAAAWTAAATAAATGTAGTTAGTGGTAAAAGGTTCGATCCACATGGAAAAAGGGGCTAATTTTTGTGAATACTTGAAATCGATAAAAGAGGGGGATTGTTTTAAAAGTAAATACGAGAAAGCGATTAAAATAGCCTTGACCAAGGAAACAGGTATCCTTGATCAAGGCAGCAGATTGATGAGAGTGCGAAAATAGATTTGGACAAACTCCTAGTAGAGGCTAGACGGTCATGAGATATAAGTTACAACCATCGACACAAGAATATTCATCTACGAATTACAGAGTTGCTATAGAGTCAAGAGACCTCTTGGCTCCTATCATCCCTCCTTTATCAACATCACCCCAGGGCCATATGTGCGTAGGAATGGTGATGCCTTACCAGCCCAGCACCTTGCTGGTTAAAAGGTTTATGGGGCTAGTAGATAGGCGAATATGGGAAGACAACTCCAAACTAGTTTCCACGGGCGTTAGTCGGGTCTAGTTCTAATTAACCTCAGCCCCTACCGTTCACAGTCGCCTACAATTACGTAGGAGTCTACGTCGATCCCTTTGGCCGATAATCCACAACCAAAGGAAATGACAATAGCGCGATTCGTCAAGTCGTAGATTAGCTACTTCTAAAACTAGATGGACAACACATAAGATAAAGCTCGAGAATGATTAAATACAATTATGCAGATTAATAAGAAGAATTAGGCCTCAAGCAAACTCATACTCATGCCTTAATGCCTGTACGAAGAATGAAAACTTAGCTACGCATACTCATAATTAAAAGCAAAGCAAAACTATTTATTGGATTGATAAAAATCCTCCGTCGCCGGAGGAGCAAGGTTTATGAAAAGCTAAAACATAACGGCGAATTCCAAACTCAAAGATATTCGATGCCCCTATCAATAAACCCTAGGAAGAGTATAAATAGTCCTCTCTTCCTAGAAATTAGCTGAAGTTATGAAGATACGGGAAATAAAATCCCAATCAAACTCCAATTGTATGTGAATGTATTTAATTACTCTCCTCCTCCCAGAAGAACTTCATAAAAGGAAACAGAATCATCGGACGTATCTTTGATCCGCAATCTGTCCAAAGGATTTCTTCGCTAGCGAGGGTTTGATCAAGACAGATTTGTCTTGGTCAAGAGAAGTAATCTCGGGCTCTTAGTTGATAGTTGCTCCCTTGGTCAAGATTGTCCAGAATGCTCCACTTTCACTCTCCTTCTGGTCCATTGATCCCAAATGTGCTTCTTGTAATAATCAAGAGAATACCTACTGGAAATAGTCTGATACCTTTCAAATAGACAGGAAAACTGGTGGTAAAAACTACTACAATTATGCTCAATCAGTGTTCCCTCTATTTCAATCTCAGCTTGCCTTATGGGTTTATCCTGGGTTCTAGAACGAGGCATGGTGGCAAAAAGATGGCTAAAAGGATGCTAACACAACAATAAAGCAAAAAGAGAGGCAGTTATTGATAAGTACCTGGCAGAATAAAAAATGAACAATGGCCGGAGCTTAGTCAAAATACGGCTGGAAACTAAAATGCAGAGATATTGCTGGAAAATGGCAGAGATAAAGAGATTTTGATTGTAGTAGAAAAGAAGATAAAGATTAGAAAGGAAGAAGGAAAAGGCCTTATATAGCCCAGCCTAGACAACTCATCACCGTTTGGGTACCCTATCAGGAGATGACACGTATCATGCAACCAACGGTAATATGACCCGTGGCAGCCCGTAATCATTCTAAACGACTCGCGCCTGCTGCACCAACCTTTTCAAATTCGAACTGCAGTTTTTACAGGAACCGAAGCGGTAGGGTGTACCAATTTCAAACGACTACTTAGTTCTGATTAGAAGAGAAGAGACCACGTAAACTGACATATGACAGAGGAAATCATCACGGCCTGCCCAACATTAATGGCGAATTTTAGAACATTTAATGCGCTGTCATTCAGTGAACAGTGTCCACAAAGATTAATGGAAGCCCTTGGTAAACACTCGGGCTCATTTTCATTTAGTCCTCTGATAATACAAATAGGCCTTTTCAGGCCCACCAAGGGTGTTCTTAACCTTTCATCTTCAACAAAAGGGTCCCGACATATATACCACCCGGTTTATATCTCAAACGGTGGCCTAGATACCGGGTCCACTATCTACCGGCTCAACTGTGTACCAGTCCCGACAGGTAAGCATACTGTTCATACGTTACTCTAGGAAAACTATCGGATAAAAGGACAGTTAATGGTAGCAATAGACTTTACCAAAGCGACACGTGTCCCGGTAACAGTTTACCCTACTTAGGCTACATGTGTCCGAGGGGACCCACGGGGGGAGGCTATAAATACCCCCCTCCTCCCCCACAGCAAAAAACACACACGTCTGCGCGTACTAAAGCTCTGCCAACACAAACATTCCAACCTGATAGTTTCCCTTATTTCTTACTTTCCCTACAAAATGTCCACTGACTTGATCGTCAGAGCATTGACGCCGGAGGCCCCCTCCGGCGCTTTGCATGTGCCTTAAGATTAGCAAGGAAGTTCACACCAACGCAGTAGATTACGGATCTATCCTCACCCCTGTTCGAGAGTTATCACTAACCATGCATTTTTCTTCATACAAAACAGTGAGTATATCACTAAATTTAAAGTATCAAAAAGATTTTAAATTTACACTTATATAACTAAAGAACTAAAACGCTCATAAATTAAAAACTACTATTTATTATTACATAGTATAACTTAATTAGAATATGCATATAATAATCATTACATATTATTGAACACACCATCAATTTAATTGTAAATCTAACGCTAAAAGACTTGCAATCTTGTAAGTCGAGATTTGGAATATTCATAAATTAGAAACACATGACTACACTTACACACACTATAGGAGATCACCTTACACCGTGTGTCAAGTGTTTTAGGTCTAAAAAATATTCGTACAATCATTTTAAACATTAATTTACTTTAGAATTGAATACTATATGAGTGTATTGATATATAAAATTTCTATTATTTTTCAAGGAGTATTAGTTATCTGGAGAAATTATATATCGAGAACAATTAATTTATACCTTAATAGATCAATTTGGTGTGAATATAATTAGTTCTATTTTAGTAAGTTAATGATAGTACTCGTAGCTTAAACCTAAAAAATATTATCTCTAATCCCGATAAACTGTTGTTGCACTAACTCACTAAAGTATACTCAGCCACTAATTAATAGATACACAACGGTTGAATTAATAACTTTCTATTTGACGAGGGAATGTATTAAGCCACACGCAATTTACCGCCACTCTAACATGTATGTACATTGTTAATTTAGAAAAGTTGAGATATGTGGAAGGTTGTCCTCCCTCGACCTTATATTTTAATTATCAATTGGGATTTTTTTGCGATGTGGTATTTAATACTCAACACCCTCCTTCAAGTGCAACTGACTCTGCAAGATTGTGACCTGACATGAGCTCTAGAATTATCACTAGACTATTGGACCATTATGGCTTCACTACCATATTAAACTAGATGGGTTGAGGTTAGACCAATCCAAAAGACTTTAGTTTTATGGAAGGTTTTGTCTTACTGGAATGAGGCATTTTGGGAAGACCATGAGGGTTCAGGCCCAAAGCAGAATATCATTCTTTGTAGAGAGATTGTGGGCTTTTATTCTTGAACAAATTGATAGCAGCGCTTATGGTTCAATGAACTTGTGAATTAGGCTTTCATGTGGCTCTCGGCACAAATTAATCTTCACTCGATTTCCAAGAAACAAGTACGATGCTCCAACAAATAAATCGCTACATAGATCTCAACTCATTTTTTGACAGTATGGTCATAGTTTGAAAGAGAGATTGTTGGACTCATTGTGGTTAATTACGACTTCATTATGGGCTTTGTGGTAGAGTACGTTGATTTCTACTATGATACATAGATTGAGGGAGAAATTGTTACGCCCTAATTGGGCGTTATGGTACTTCGTTCTAAAGGAGATTCGATAGGCTCACGTTGTGGGATTTGTGGTACTTAGTTAGAGGAGGAGATTGTGTGAAGTGTGCGAACCAAAATAACACATCAGAAAGATAAGAGAAATAAAAAGTACATTTAATATATAGGGGTTGATCTCCTACTAAAAGAGAAAATACACCTCAGGGTTCCCAACATTTTACAAAAGGTTTAATTTAGTCCCTAACGTATTTTTAGGTTCAATAAAATCCCTAACATTATATTTTTTGGTTCGTTAAGGTCCCTGTTGTGTAAAAAATCCAACGTGATAGCGCATTCCGTTATCTTTCACTTTTTTATTAATATTGTCTAATAAATTGGACCCAAAATATTAATACAAGAAAATTTTTTATGAGAAAAATCAGTAAAGTTTTGAAAAAAAGTAGCAAACAATTTTAAAACATAATTATTGTCAAACAATCTAATGATTTCACTTAGGATAATAATATAAAAATGAAATAATTTATAAATAAATAATTTATTATGGTTATTATTACCAAAATATTAAGAAAAAAGGGAAAAGAAAAAAAAAAGGAAAGAAAAAAAAAGTAGAAAAAAAAATTATCTGGGCCTTATTTTTTTACCAAAAATATTTAAAAAATATACTAATGAAATATTTTATACCACGTAAAAAAAAATTTCACGGAAGAATCTAATCGATTTTTATATACAAACATTATGAATTTTATTGAATCTCAAAATACATTACAAACCCAATTGATTTTTTTTATAAAACGTTGAGACCCTGAATTGTATTTTTTTCCTACTAAAACGAAACATTAAAAAAAAAACCATAAAATTTTAGGTCCAAATCGGATACTATTATTCCATATGAAAAAGTTATAAAAATATGGTATTTAATATTCAATCTACGCAAACATTTTATAAGTCTCTTTAACATCTCACGATTAGCAGCAATCATAATAATTATGACAAACCTTATCCAATCGTTTATGCTTCTTCTTTTCAATTAAGAATCAGCTGCTACATTGCCACCTGTGAACACTAACTTCAACCTGTACCCTATCCCTATCTGTTGAATGACCCATCAAAAACGTCACATCAAAACTGATATCTAACAAGAGGAGAGAGAGGAAGAGAGGGAGACAGCATCTCCGCATGCCACTTCATCAATACATGCTTTTACTTTTCCATCCATCATGATTCATGAGATCGCCTAAATTCACGTGTACGTTCTGAACCATACGTGTCTCTTCTGCTTTATTCGCACCGTCCGATCTGATTACTACCATAGCTTCATGAGTTCATGACTTCAACCTGCGGTTAGCGGTTACGGCCTCAAATTCGCGTGTTAAGGTTTCTTTTCACCTTTTTTTCTCATGAACAAATCGCGTTTTAACGTTTTCTGTTTGCACGTGAAAAACAACTACCATACGCCGCTGCGCTGTGCACCAATGTGCATTCTCCGCGTTACATTTTATTTTTCTGTTTTCTTTTGGGCAATTTTTTATATTTTGAGAAAATTGGGCAATTCTTTATATATTTATTATGATCATGACATTACTACTATTTTTTTCAATCATTTTTAGAATTTAAAAAAAAAAAAAATCATTTAGAGATTTGGTGACGTCTTTGGCACTTGCCAGTTGGCACCACTAGTCGTAGTTTTTCCCATATATTTTCTTATTATATATTTTAAATTCTTTACAAAAATTAGTCTTTTTCCCTTCCTATAAATACAAATATATATTAATTGTTCCTTTAAAAAAAAAATATATATATTAATTCTTTTAATGAAAAATTAAGAGCTGGAGTTTAAAACTTAATCTTAGTAAACACTACTAAGCTATTTAAAGTAGATAACCAACCATACCATTAGTCACTTTCCTGCTTCTATTGCTCCTATTTTAATTTGTTAACAAATATTAAAATTAAAGGAAAGGAGATTCAAAAACTCTCAATTCTTTTTGTAGACTAATAATTTATTAAAAGAGTTTTTTTAAAATAAAATAAAAATACTAAAAGCTACTGGATTGACATAGTTATCTGGTACGAACAAATAGCGGGCCCTTGACGGCGTCGTCGAACCCCACACATTTACATTTCACGGAGCTCATCACTGACGACGTTAACAACTTGGCCGCAACGGAATTCACCGTCCGCCTATAAGGACCAAACCACTTGTTTTGCATGTACCGGTTTTTTCTCCAAGGAGGCAGCGACAGCTCTCTACTCTTCAACGATCTCCTTGCCACGTCACTCACCGCCTTCACGATCCTCTTCAACCCGTCGCTTTTCCCTACATAAACCCGAGGCAGTAACTGCAGCATCTTCGAGTACTGACTCGTCGGCCTCGCGATCTCGAACTGCGACGAGAACTCCAGATCCACGATGTACCGGGGGGCGACCGCGGAGGCGGAGGAGGAGGAATGGACCACCACGTCGATGAATTCGTAGGTTCCGGAGGTTAATCCGCCGGATGATTGCCATTTCGTCTTGCAGATGGCCGCATTGTGGCCTAACTCTCTCAAAAACGACATCACATTGCGTCTCCACACTGGTGCATTATTCTCATCTCTCAACCGTGAGATTTTTTCCAATGCTTTCGCTACATGAGCCACCAGAATATTCCTATAGGAATCCTTACTCTCGCTCAAAAACGTGGATCTCAGCAGATCCTCGACCAAGTCCGTACCGTCTGTGACTGAGTCGACCCGGTCAGGGTCAGATTCGTAACCAGAGAATGACGACTCAGCGTCGGGGTCGTCCTCGAGAAAGCCGTGGACGAGTTTCGAGAGGCAAGGGAAGTCGTCGTCTTCGTCGGGGGCGGAGGAGGAGGAGGAGGAGGAGTGCTCGCTGCCGTTGGTGGCGTAGCTGAGTTGGGCACCGACGAGTCGGGCTATGGCGTTTTCGTCAAGTAGGTCAGTAGATCTCTTCCCTCTCACAAAACGTGACATTTTTGTGCTTGTTAATTTTGGTTTGATGAGTAGATTGGGTTTTGTTCTGGTTTTTTAATTAGGAAATGGGGGTTTATAAAGGGGTGGGTAGTACTACTAGTAAAAGAAAGATAACATAAATAATTGATCAAAAAGATATGGGAATTTTGAAGGAATATTCGGGTTTGGTCGTGGAGAAAAGAAAAAGATGAGCTCGGGTTTTAGGATATACCGGGTTGTGCTCGAGTAGAGGGGTGTGCATGAGACGGCATATCCAACGGTAGTTTGAGGTTTATTCGGGTCGCACTATTTGGGTGAGGTTGACGGGCATGATTTGCGTGAGGGTCATGGATTCATGGGGCCGTCTTGGGTGCCCATGGGTTAGGATGAGTTTGGCACGTGGATTAACACGAATTGTTTTTAAAACTTTAAAGAGAGGGATATGCCGATATGGGTTGGGGTGGGGTCGGGTGAGTGGGCCAGGGGCTTTGCCTCTTCGTAGGAGGGAAAGGTGAGAGCGAGCAAGTACATTTTAATAGGAACCGTAAAAAACACAGACATATTCTTTTTATTCCTTTCTTTTAGATATAACAATATTTTTTATTTTGAATATTTTGCCTTTTTTTTGTAAGTAAATATTTTGCTTTTGACAAACTTGCGTCACATATGTATAAGAAATTTTATTAGAAACTTTATTGTATATAAGCAGATAACCCTCGAACCGGAGTGAGGATAGATCTGTAATCTATCGCGCTGATGTGGACAGCCTCGCCAGCTAAACAACCTGCAAAGCGCCGGAGGGGATTTCCGGTGTAGAAGCTCTGACGATCAAGTCAGTATACATCATCATGAATAGTGAGGGAAAAACGATGGATAAGGTTGGCAGTTGGCAATTGGTGGCAACAACGTTTTTGTACGCGTGTACGCTTGCTCCCCCCTCTTAAGAAAAAATAAGGGGGGTATTTATAGACCCGCTCTGTGGGTTCCTCTGGACACCTGTTGCTTAAGTGTGGTGAGCTGTTATCAGGACACGTGTCACTTGGGTATGGCCAACCGTTACCATTACCTGCCCCTCTACCCGATAGTTCCCCGATATATTATACAAATAATGCACTATACAAGTTGTATATCTTGCAGGAGGTACACTTACTTGGCAGACCCGGTATATAGCAGGGTAGGTATATGTGTAATCCCGTCTATAAATAGAAATATATGTCTGGAGTCACATATACCGGGACCCCTTAGCGGACGATGTGTGGCTGTTACATGATGATTACTCTTAGTAGGCGCTAACCCACGTGGCTTCTTCTTATCCATACAAACTAAAGTAACCGTTCGAGAGTGGGTGCGACATACCGCTTCGAATTCTACAAAAGCTGCAGTTTGAATTTGAAGAGCTTGTAGGCGCGAGTTGATCAAGGGAAAAGTAATGAGTGCATACCGCCACATGTCATTCTACCGTTGGTTACACGCCACGTGTCACCTTCTGGTAGGGTATTCAAACGGTTTTGAGATATCATGAGATGTATTACCCTATCTCTCTTCTGTTTCAATTCTCATTCGGCTTCTTTCCAAACACTTCCTTCTCTGCTCTCTGTTCTCAACACTCATGTGGCAATTTTCTATTTACCAGATTTCGGCCAAATCAACACCTTCCAATTCTGACGTTCGTCCTCCTCGTCAGGTATTCATTCACCAGCACAATTTCCTTTGTTTGCTGTGTTCGTTTCCTTTCAATCAGTCTCCCACCATGCCTCGCTGTAGAACCCAGATTAAACCCCAAGGTCACATCAAGATGGAGATTGAGAGGGCACCCACTGTGATGACAGATGTGGGTGATTTGCGGGTTGAGTTAAGTGCTTTTGGGGCTTTTTTCCCCAACTAGTATGATGTTCAGGTAGCGAATAGCAACCTTAGGTTGAACAGTCTGTTGATGGGTAATCAGAGGGTACTGTACACTAGGATATTCCAGTATGGCTTTCACCTTCCTTTTCATATAATGGTTAGCAGCATGTTGAACCAGTATGAGATGAACCCAGGCTAGATCTCCCCAAACTCCTGGTCTTGTATCTATGCTTTACTTAAGATCTACGAGTTAAACGACATTCCTTCCTTTTTCGTTACTCTATTCCGTATGTTTTTTCCAATTATACGCCCGTAGGAGTATAGTGACCATCTTCCCATGGTGGAGCGATACCCACGGAAGTTTCTCACCCTCTACCCATCAAGTAAGAGTTCCTCTTGCCAAGAAAAGGAGAATTGCCAGGATTTCCAAGAAAGCTACTAGGGCCTTGGCCTCTCAGGCAAGAACGACTCTAGCTGTTCAGGCTTTTGTCTCCAGTTCTTCCACTAGCCTTTCAGACGAAGCACTTGATCAAGACGTTGAGCTAGCGGTAACAGCAGTCAAGGCTGAGGAGCACCCTAGCACAAGCAATCATCCGGGTGACGCAACCCTTGATCAGGAAGTGGAACTTGTAGCAGCTGAAGTTGAGGTAGAAGAAGTGTGTCCAGGCTCTAGTCATCATTTGGGTGGTTCTGCCGGGACAACTCTTAGTTCTCCCACTCTAGCTGACGAGATGGAATGATGCAGAGTTCTTGAGGTTGGCATCCCAAGTAATCAAGAAACGGAAGAGGACTGAAAAGTACCCTTCTGAGGGTATTGGGATTCAACCTTCGCCACCGGCCAGGCCTATGTCTGCAGTAAATTTTCAGTCGCTGGTGGAGGAAACTAAAGATGTCTGGGTTTCTGACATTCCGGATGAAGTCCCCGTCGAAATTCTTCAGCGGCCATCATTTTTTTTCTTTTTGAAGCTCTAGCTGCAGTTCTGATATCATTCCACTGCCCCGATAATGCAGGCCAACCGGAAAGTCAGCCAAGTTCTGCTGCAACTTTTGTTCCTTCCGCTCTAGTCCAGCTCCACTTTATGTCAGGCCCGATACTGCCTCCCCAGCCATTCCTCGATAACCGGATTCAAGGTTCGTCTCTTGACCTCAATGCGCAACGGTGCAGTCACTCACCGTCTGGATTTAAGAGATCTGGGACGCCTAGGCTGTCGATCTCTAGGGTTAGCCGAACCTAGTGCTCGCCATGTTCTCATGGGTTCCCTTATGTCGAAGTCGATTGCTATTTTGGAAGATAGGGAAGCCTTTCGGAAGATGCCCTTCAGCTTTCAATACGCCCAAGTCCACAGCAACATCTTCTCCTCCTTTAGCCAATTCCAATATATGATGGAGTATAGTGCTCAGAATTTCAAGGAGGCTACTGATAGTTTAGAAAAGGAAAATATGATGCGTGCACACCTCATAAATGAGTACAAAAACTATCGAGAAGAGGCTCTTGGCGTCGCCCATCTCTAGGTACGAACTCAAATGATGCTGGATGAATACAGAGTGGATCTGACTGCCACCCACCAAGAGAGAGGTGCCGGGAAGGCCAAGGTGGAAGAGCTATCAGCCTGCAAGGAGAAGTTAGAACTGGAACTAGTGGCTGAAAAGGAGAAGTTTTCCGCACTAAGCCAGTTGCAATTAGAGCTGACGGCGGACAGAGAGGTCAATCGGAAGCTACAGTCAGAGTTGGGAACTAAGAGAGAGAGGTCTTCCGCACTGAGCCGTGATTTCGGCCAAGTTTCGGAAAGGATAAGCTAGTGGCTAAAGGAGATTATGAAGGCTGTGGTGGAAGGATTCCTAGACTACTATGGGGAGGCCAACTTTAGCCTAGTAGCCATTGCTCCCTACGTCAGACAAAGACTTGCAGTGATTGATGAGAATCAATTTAGCGTCTTGTCGAGTTCTGATGACGAGGGATTGAATGAAAATGAGCCTCCAGTTTAGGAAGAGCAGCCTCCACTTTCGGAAGGTCAACCTCCACGGCCACCGACCCCTCCGGTAGAGTAGCTTAGTTGTAGGATCCTTTCATTTTTCATTTGATGTTGTAGATGTCGTACGACTCTCTCTGAATGAATTTTTTTTCTTCATAAATCTGCAAGTGTTTATACTCTGTTTGGGTTCCTGCACCGTTAGGTATCATAGAGATGCAAAAGGTGCGAAAGAGTAGTAGTATGCTCACAAGGAAAACAAAAACAAAAACAAAGGAATGTCTTGTGCATGTCACTTTGTTCCGTTTGAATTCCTGTATTGGAGTGTGAAGTTTGCCATTGAAATCCGTTAGCGTTCCTAAGCCGTACCACTGTTTGATTATTATCGGGATGGGTTTAGGAAGCTTTACGGGGCTCATCTTGCTGATGAAGTCTGCAAGTTTGTAGCTTGCACTCCGTTTGAGTATCTCCACCGTTAGCTGTACAAATATGCTAATAGAGTTTTCTAACTCCTATTAGATTCCTTTTAAAAATGTTAAGGATAATAATAATATGAACGATAACGATGTTACGGTAATACCTCAAAGGAATAAACAAGGAACTTGGCCGTTCTTTTGTTCCCGTTTGATTTCCTGTATCGGTGATGATGTATTCGTCATTGAAAGGCCTTTTTTGGCCGTTAGCGTTCCTAGGCCGTTGGTGGGCGTTGAATCCACTAAAATTTAAATTTATAAATACAACGTACTGCTAAGCCCAAAATTAATTATAGATAACTAGCAAGAGGTTCGATCCATAGGGAAGGAATGGTACTAAACTTTACAAGAACTTGAAATCAATTAAAACAACACTTAAATCTAAAAATGGGGGTTTTGTTTGTTTGGAAAATAACACACGAGAAAATGATTAAAGCGGTAAATCGGTCTTAGTCAAGAATGAAAGTATTCTTGATCAAGACGATGATTGATATAATGGTGAAACAGATATGAGACAGACTCCTGGTAAAGGCTAGACAGTTATGAGATATGAGATGCTATCATCGACGCAAAGATATTCATCTTCAATCTACAGAGTTGTTATAGGATTAAGAACCACTTAACCCCTGACTTCCCTCCTATATCAACATCACCCTAATGCGCGTAGGAATCAAGTGATGCCTTACCAATCAGCACCTTGCTGGTTAAAAGGGTTTATTGAATTGACAGATGTTCGAAAAGGGGAAGACAACTCCAGACTAGTTTCCACGAGCGTCAGCCGGGTTTGGTTCTGATTGACCTTTCTCCCTACCGTTTCACGGTCCCGCCACTAGCGCGTAGGAGTCTACTTCGATCCTTCTAGTCAATAATCCATGGCTAAAAGAAATGACGGCTGCAAAAACTATGAAATTCTAGATTGGCCAGATCTAAAACTAAACAGAAAATGCATTAAGATTAAGTGCGATATCAATCAAATACAAATGCGAAGATTAATAAAACTTGATTCGATCTCATGCAAGGCTCATACTCAAGCCTTAAGCGCCTCTACCAAGAATGGAAAACTTAGCCATTCGTACACATAATGGAAAGCAAAATAAACTATGTATTAAAATGATAAGAATCCTCCGTTACTGGAGGAGAAAAATATGTGAAAGACTGAAAACAGAGAGAGATCTAAATCCTTGAAAATGGCGACTAAGAAATTTCGAGATCAAGATCGAGGTCGAGGTGCTCTTCCCAAAACTCTAGGAAGAGTATATATAGTCATCTCTTCCTAAAATTTAGCTAAAACAATCAAGGATTCCAAATTTGAAAGAATGTATCTTAATGTATATTAAAAACTCTCCTCCCCACAAAAGAATAAAAAGAAATAAATCAGCGGGGCGCGTCTCAATCAGTCCGTGATCAACGCTTCGTCATGAAGACAGGATTAAATCAACTGCTAGTATCTCAATCCACTGTTTGCTCATTGAGTTTCTTCATTGGGGAAAGATTGGTCAAGACAAGATCGTCTTGATCAAGAGAGACGTCAACTTGCGTTCTTGGTCACGGTTCTTTCTTCATATCCGTGCTGGTCTAAAATGCTCATTTTTCATCTCCATTTTACTCCTTTCTGCTCTTTCCCTTTTGGAAAGTATTTCTTGCGATAATCATAAAATATCTACTAGGAACAGTAGAATATCATACCAAAAGACAGGAAAACTAATGGTAAAACCACTACAATCTAAGCTCAATCAGTCGTACCACCGTTTGATTACTACCGGAATGGGCCAATGAAGCTTTTGTTGACGATAGTTGTTCACTCCTTAGCCTTGCCACCGTCTGATTAGGAATGGGCTTAAAAGGCCTTTGTAGACATCAATTTCCTTTCTCTCTAAGCTTTGCCACCGTCTAATTCGGAATGGGCTTAGGAGCTTAGGAGCTTAGGAGGAAAATGGAGATAAAGTTGTCGGTATCCACTACCGTTCATCCGCTTGTTGAAAAGACGTGGATGGGCATTCCATGTATCCGTTTGTTGGAAAAATAGAGATGGGTATATCTGAGGCAGGCTGATGTGTCCATTACCATTCAATAGATTTTGGCGGTTTGTGTCCACTACCATTCAATGGATATACCATTTAATCGCCTGTTGAAGAGACGACGATGGATTATGGTGGACTATACCCGCTACTATTTATTCGTCTTTTGAAGAGACGACGATGGATTATGGTGGCACGTGTGGGGCAGGTTGATGTGTCCACTACCATTCAATGGATATACCATTTAATCACCTGTTGAAGAGACGGCGATGGATTATGGTGGACTATACCCGCTACCATTTATTTGTCTATTGAAGAGATGACGATGGATTATGGTGGTACACTGCCGTTAATGCTAATTGTATCCACTACTATTCAATAGATTTTGGCAGTTTGTATCCACTACCATTCAATGGATATACCATTTAATCGCATGTCGAAGAGACGACGATAGATTATGGTGGCATGTGTGGGGCAGGTTGATGTGTCCACTACCATTCAATAGATATACCATTTAATCGCCTGTTGAAGAGACGACGATGGATTATGGTGGACTATACCCGCTACCATTTATTCATCTGTTTAAGAGATGACGATGGATTATGGTGGTACGCTGCCGTTAATGCTGATTGCACCCACTACCATTCAATGGATTTTGGCAATGTGTGTCCACTACCATTCAATGGATATACCATTTAATCGCCTGTTGAAGAGATGATGATGGATTATGATGGACTATACTCGCTACCATTATTCGTCTATTGAAGAGACGGCGATGGGTTATGGTGGATACATTGTCGCTTTGAGGTATATATATATATACGTAGTGCGATCTGTAAAGAATCAAAGAGATTTACAATGGCAACCTTAGTAGGATATTTATACTAAATCCTAAAGAAGTAGAAAGAAAGAAAACCTAATATGACTAGAAGTAGGCAAGGCCAAATCCTAGGCCGAGTAGAACTTGGCTTTCCTACTTGGTCGGCGACTCCTAGGCCTATAGGACTAGTGATATAAGCTCCAAGTGTGCTCATTGGATGACTTATAGGTGGCCCGGCCAAACCATGACAAGAGAGCGCACAAAGCACACGCAAACCCTAGCATCGCGTGAACCGTGGCACGACTTGGTGTACCCTTCGGCCAAGCCACCTTATGGAGCCAAGAAGG
>NBIL01057843.1:0-22482 GCA_002752925.1 Viola pubescens var. scabriuscula | reverse complement strand
TACCGTCACCACCACCAAACTAGCCAAATGTATTAAGAAATTATGAAAAGTAACATGAAGAGTATGATGACGTGGAATAAAGAAATTCAATGAGATTGTTGCAAAAATGATTCAAATATTAGTCGTATTTTTGTCTAAAAATGGAAGGGTGACAATCTCACCACCATTTCTCCCATTCCTCCAATTGTTTGGTCTATTAGGAGTTTTAGGAGCCAAATCCGGGTAAGAAAACAACAATGTTGTTGAATTCAATCTCACCCAAACAAACATTACATCAGTAATAACAACCAAATAATCAAGAATTAAAAAAAATTAATTAACACCAATTAAAAAAAAATTAAAAAATTAAAAAATTAAAAAAAAAGGTCAGTTAATGACACAAACTACTGTATGACAAAACAACTCTTGGTTTTTTTGTTTGTTGGTATAAAACACAAAAATCTTTTAAAAAATACCCATTTCACATACTACCACTGCAACACAAAACAAATAAAAGAATATTATTGAAAAAGGGAAAAAAAAAACAGAAAACATAATAAAGTTTCTGTCTTTGATTGTTTTCTGGATTCCCTCCAATCTCCTTTTTTCTGGGTTGCTGCAAGAATGCGGCTTTTGTTCTTGAAAACTTCATTGCAACATAAAGGAAGAGAGAGAAAGTGAGAGAGACAGACAGAGAGATAGACATATATATTAATGAAGGAAGAGAATAGGCAAGGGAAGAATGCCAGAGAGGTGGGGAAGGAAAAAGGTAGAGTCTTTATAGTTAGAGAGAGACAGAGAAGAATAGAGAGAGAGGATGAGCAAAGACGACAATGGCATTCCTAGGTCTTGGGAATCATCATTAAGGAAATCAAAAGCATTCACGAAGAAAAGGGCTCATACAATTTTTGGGAGCAACATGTCAGCAGCAGTAGCTCATGTAGACGATGATGAAGATGGAGCTGATCCTGTTCCTTATCATGCAGAGAAGCTCCTACCCAATGGCGATTTCTACACAGGTTTTTGGCTTGATGATCTTCCTCACGGGCAAGGTAAGTATTTATGGACAGATGGGTGTATGTATGTAGGTGAATGGTTTAAGGGTAAAAAAATGGGGAAAGGTAAATTTAGTTGGCCTTGTGGTGCTACATACGAGGGTGATTTCAAGAGTGATTATATGGATGGTAAAGGTACGTATACTGGCTCTGTTGGTAACACATATAGGGGTTCTTGGGTCATGAATTTGAAACATGGGCATGGTGTTAAGAGTTTTTCAAATGGGGATCATTATGATGGTGATTGGAGAAGAGGGTTTCAAGATGGGCATGGGAGGTATCAATGGAAGATTGGGAATCATTATATTGGTCAATGGAGAATTGGTAAGATGAATGGGAATGGGACATTGATGTGGAGCAATGGTAATAGGTATGATGGGTTTTGGGAGGAAGGGTTGCCTAGAGGGAATGGAACATTTAGATGGTCTGATGGGAGTTTTTATGTTGGGGTTTGGAGTAAAGATCCTAAAGAGCAGAATGGGACTTATTACCCATCTGGGTCTATCTCAGATAATTTGGAGTGGGATCCTCAAGAGGTGTTCACTATAGAATTGAATGATTGCTGTGTCTCTCTTTGCGAAAAGGTGCCGATTTACCCATCACAGAAGTCGCTATGTTTGCCTGATGGAAGGCCCAGGAGGGTATCTGTGGATGTAAGGTTAAGTAATTTTAGCGCGGCTTCATTAGATACTGGTGATGCTTACAATAATGGTGGTGAGGGAGATTGGAGAGAAGGAGACTTTGGTTATCTTCAGCTTGAAGATTTCGATCCAAACATATCCAGACTGAGAAACCAGCCCTTGAGGAAGCAAGGTGTGACCATTAAAAAGGGGCACAAGAACTATGAGCTCATGCTCAATCTGCAGTTGGGAATCAGGTATTGGAAATTTTGTAAAATACCTGTATTTACTCTGTATGATCCTTTTGTTATGCTTTCGTTTGTATTGATTAGAATTAGAATTAGAATTGTTTGTTAGAATGGTTTTATGTAATGGCTTTAAATGTATATGCCTCATTCTCTCCTAATCTGTTCTTGTTCTGAATTTGCCCAACCGCATGCTCTTGTGTGGATTTTGTTTCCCATGTCAAGTATAGTTTATGTGGAATGCAGCTTTTGTTTTGAGTAACATGTAGAATGCAATTTTGGGTGTTCAATGGATGGTTGGTGCTTATAGCTTGTTATGCTGTAAGATGTTCTTAAATAAATTTTCTTTTATTCCTGGCAAACAGTTGAAGGAATTGTTTACATGATGACTTGTAAGTTCAACATGCTCTTTCTTATTATCCTTAGAAATTCATGCATCCTTTGGTTTAATCTTTGATTGATTTCTGGTGGCTGTGCAGACATTCAGTGGGACGGCCAGCTCCAGCAATATCTCTTGATCTGAAATCTTCAGCTTTCGATCCGAAGGAAAAAGTTTGGACTAGATTTCCATCAGAAGGGTCAAAGCACACTCCACCTCACCAGTCTAGTGAGTTTAAGTGGAAGGATTACTGCCCTGTTGTTTTCAGGTAACTGCTCGAAACATGGTTGCTTTTTTTCTTCCCGTGTTTTGGTGTAATTGCCAATCCAAATTCACAGTAACTATAGTTGTTTTCAATTATTGTGGTAGTATGTTAAGTGGCTCATGTTATCTAAGACTAATTTGGATATAAGACTTTCCAAAAATGCACGTTTATGCTATACACAGTTGTCCTATCTTTGTTTCGTTCAAATGTTGGCCTGATCGCCTGACAGTCCATAATAATTCTACTTTCCAGGACACTTAGGAGGTTGTTCAATATTGATGCAGCTGATTACATGCTATCGATTTGTGGGAATGACGCCCTTAGGGAGCTCTCATCTCCAGGAAAAAGTGGAAGCTTTTTCTACTTGACAAATGATGACCGCTACATGATAAAGACACTAAAGAAGGCAGAAGTAAAAGTTAGTACAATTATCCTTTAGTTGTATTATTTTCGCAGAACTTCAGATGGATGAAATTTTTTGCAGGATGATGTTGAAGCAATGAAGTTTTCCTCAATAGTCAGACATTTCACACTACATAGCATACTGTGTTACAAATTCAAGAATTTTACAAAATGGTTTCTTGATATATATTCTACATGGTTGCATTATTCAAATGTTGCTCTCTCTTCTGAGTATATTTCGCTCCGCTGACCCGAATTTTCAAATCCAAATGCCTGATGTAATTACAGGTGCTCTTAAGGATGATGCCAGCCTACTACAAACATGTTCGGTCGTTCGAGAACACTCTAGTCACGAAGTTTTTTGGTCTTCATTGTGTGAAACTCACGGGGCCAAACCAGAAGAAGGTAATTAAAATGCATAAAACCCCAATTCCGAGTTACAAATATTCGTCTAGCTCCCGGTTCTTGATGAACTGAAAATTCGTATGGGCCAGGTGCGTTTTGTCATAATGGGGAATCTGTTCTGTTCGGAGTATGCTATTCACAGGCGCTTTGACTTGAAAGGCTCCTCCCATGGTCGTACAACTTCTAAACCTGATGCAGATATTGATTCAACAACAACCCTCAAGGACCTTGATCTCAATGTCCTATTTCGGTTACAGAAGGTCTGGTTCCAAGATTTCTGCAGGTAAAGATGCTGTCTTGTCAGTTGCCACACATTTCTTGACTCATTTGGATATAGCTTTCTTTTACAGCTCTAATTTTTTAGCTGATGTGTCTCTCCATTCAGGCAAGTAGACAGAGATTGCGATTTTCTTGAACAAGAGAGAATAATGGATTATAGTCTCTTGATTGGGCTTCACTTTCGAGAGACTTCCTATGCTGCTACACCTCCACGAACTTCTGCTGCGACACCTCCACGCACTTCTTTTGTCACACCTTCAACACCTCCAAGAAGTTCTGGTGTCCGAACGCCTACAGGTTATTTCCATCACATTATTTCTCTTTCGTGTAGTGTTGGGCTAAGAGAGCTTGCTGAACTAATGAGACTCCCGCGCACTTTTTTTTACCAGGAATTAGTGACCTTGACAATGAATCAGCCCCGCGCCTTTCAAGAGTTGAGATGGACAAGATTCTCCTGGACCCTTCCCGGTAAATTCAGACTCACTTTGTTGCCAACTATAGTTGAACCATTCTGCCTATTCTAATCTTGATGTTCAACTCGCAATTTCGTATATTCTCACTCTCTGAAAGTATTATGCAGGTGGGCTTCCATAAAATTAGGGATAAATATGCCTGCCCGGGTTGAAAAGACGGTCAGAAGGCATGAAACTCAGCTTGTTGGAGACCCAACTGGGGAGCTATATGAAGTCATCCTATTTTTTGGTATAATAGACATTCTGCAAGACTATGATATTAGCAAAAAGCTCGAGCATGCATACAAGTCAATGCAGTATGACCCAACTTCAATCTCTGCTGTCGATCCAAAGCAGTACTCGAAACGGTTTCGAGATTTCATATTCAAAGTTTTCGCAGAAGACACGTGATGAAGCTAGGGATTAACATGAATGATCAACTTCAATCTTCCTTTATTCAGATGGCAGTTCCAGAACGAAAAAAGGTAATATGCCCATCCATCCTTTAGCCATCTGCTCGGCGATGGGAATGGATTTTTGATTGGTTGAGATGCCACTTCACCAACCAGCATTGCTCGTTTCCCTGCGCCCATGTTGTCAGTTAATTTACAGTTACAAATGTACGTGGGGTGTCCTAGCATAGGAAGGGGTATAGATTAACTTAACCAGAGCTCTTTGAGCTTATTTCTGTAGATTGGTTAATTAACCAGGTGGAGAAGCTGTGTTGAAATCGATTCTTTTGGTATGTAAATTCTTGTTATAGAAAGCGAGGAGGCCCTGCGTCGGCACCCGATGATTGTGTACAGTATGACACTTAAAGTATTAGAGTCTTCTTAATTCTAATCTAAAGCATTCTTTTGTCACTTGTCAGTGAATATGAACAGAACAGTTATATTATAGGCCCTTTTCCCGTTACGGGCAAGAGGTGAATTTCATTCAAATATTATCAGGCTTCGAAGAAGGATGACCGTTAAAGCATCGTTTTTTGGGTACGTGATATACAGAAATGTGAAGAAAGCATGCAAATGTGGTAGGCAAATCATCTATCTGGGTTTGTAGTACAGACAAACTCACCATATCGACTCATTTATGTTGGTAATCTGTCTATGGTTGACAAATGTTAGAAAAGACAAAGAAAGCTGGGGATACAGACACATCTTTGTCATGTAATGAAGAGAGCAGACAGCATGTTTACATTTGGTACAATTTGTGATGTTGAGTTGAGCTGCATTGTCAATCCATGTTCAGTTTTTGGGTAACAACCAATGTCAGCCACAAAACAAAGTAGTGGAGTAGAAGCTCAACACATGTTTGACCAATTCTTGAACCTTGTTTGTGGCCAATTGCCGAGGATTTCAACCATTGAAAAGTTTTGCTAGAAATGGTGCATAAGAATGTCAAATTCTGGGGATGTGTACTGCCGACTCAAGAAATGGGAATGGGCTTCTCATGTATTGGATCTTGATAGGAAATCATCCACAATATAATATATCACATCTCACATTAGGGGGAAGTTTTATCCATATCCATATCCATATCCGATCCAATTCGAATTTGATTTTTTATCCGATCCGGTATGATTTGAATATAGTTGAATATTGTTTGGTTAGAGTAAGTGAGATTCGATACCGAACCAAGCAGATCTGATCTGAGAATCCTAATGTAAATCCGAAATCCGAATCGATCCAAACCGAAATTATCGGATTTAGTCGGTTACTAAATAAATTTATCCAAATCTGAATCCGACCGAACTATTTCTATTGTAGTTTGGATGAAGGTGAGGAAGATCCGATCCGATCCAAAATATATCTAGATTAACCCGGATCCGATCCGTTTCGATCCGACCCGACCGACCCATACTCAGCCCTATCTGACATCACATCACAAAGATATTACACCCATTGTCAACTACTGTTTGGTTGACACCGAGTGTCAATCTAACATTTTCCTTTTACTAATTCACTTGTGACTTGTGTGATCTTGGGATTTGTAGACATATCATTTAGGTTTAGAGTACTACTCCACTTAAGTATATTTTATGACATGACATTTAGAAATTAGAAAATGTTATTAAAATATTTTTATATTTTAAATTGCATTAGTGGCCAATATTTTAAAATACTTTTAAAGAATAAATGTAAATATATTTTCATAGCACAACGTTCAAAAGTTTATGTGGGCTTAATTTATACTCTTATCAATTTCCATATTTGTTGTCGTTTTAGGTGGTTTTTCCTTGTTTAAATTACTAGTCATTTTTTATAATTTTTATATTAATTTTAGTATAAATTTTACCCCATCACCCTTTAATACAAATTTAATTAACAGTCCTTATAATAATTAAAAAAAAGATATGTCAATTATAATATATTCCTAAATTCTACATTACAAAGTCTTAATTACCAAATGCTAATTGCTAAAATCAGATGAGTGTTAACCAAACGCACTGCTGAGTGCTAAGCAAATTAGTAAAGCAGGCCTGATAGCTCAGCGTACCGATCCAAGTTGGGCCGAAGCCGAAGTAAATAGATATCATTAAAAACTAAATAAAAGTATGATATTTTATAAAATATTTTATTTAACCACCTATAATTTAGAAGCTTGTAATGTCAACTCTATAGTTTCATGAAAGTTACAATTTCAACCTTACAAATTTCAAAAAAATGGTAAAAAAATTAATAAAATAGGAAGATTTGATTAAAAATGTAACAAATATATGAAAGTTCACCCCACTTAAAAAATTGAAAAAAGAAATGAGAAATATTTTATAAGAACAAATTTTAACTTTTTTTCATGTTCTTATATTTTTTTTGAGCAAAATTCATAATTTTTTCTATTTTTTAGTATTTTATTTGATTTTTTCAATTATTATAAAAGTGAAAAATTATATCTTTCTAACAATTATAAACTATAAAATTGCATTTTTTCAACCATGGTCGCAAGATTCTTTAATTAATAGTAACAAGCAGCAGTACTACATTCCCCATATTCATTTTTCAGGAAATTTTCGGCAGATGGCTGGCATGCCATATTCAGTAAATTCTAGCATTCATATCTAAAGTTTCACTGCATTAAAAGTAAAAACTGCACAGCAGATCTTATTCATTACCTGGTGCAAGAAAAAAAACTGATTAGTGCAGGCCAAGCTGTACAACATTCTAGTGCAAAAAAATCAGAAAAAAAATACCATGTTTTAGATGCATCTGATTGGATTAGACAAATGATTTACAACGTGATTGAAAAACTCATTATTTTATTCTAATTAATACAGATCAAGTCTCATCAAAAACTGTTTCAATCAATTTATATTAGCAATAGATCAGTAGATGATAAACACTATTTCCTGGAAACTAAATAATTAAAACATAATTTAAGAACAGCAAGAGGTGATGAGGGGAAATTACAGTTCAAACATTTGTTAGTGAGGCAATAAATGAAATGATCAATTCCGACAACTACATGAACCGAACACTTTTGTTTGAATCAAGTTTTTTTACGAGAACTTTCCCGGCGATCACCCATCTTTTAGTACTATTCTCGCCTATGCACATCTAACTTTCATGATGGCACCTCTACATGAACCAAACACCTATATTCTATTCTAGTAACGTTCATAATAACAATTAATAGCGTGGAGTGTCACTTCATGTCAATTTATGGGAAAACCTTCCATTTCGATGTATATTTTGGCATGGGGATCCCATCTAGGCCCCATATATAGAAGCGCAGAGAAGATATCAATAATATTCCATGACAAATAAAAAATGACAAATTCTATTTCCTTTTGAAGATATCAATAATTCAATAGAATAACTGAAGAGAAGATCGGACAAAGCAAGCAACAACTTATTTACAGAAAATCCAGCACCCGTATATGAAAAGTTGCATAATTGATGATGCATTTCCAGAAAAAAGTAAAATTGGTGGAAGGAATTCAAATAGGAATGATGAATGATGATAGTGACATTGCAACAAGCTCATTAAGCAATAGCACTAATGCTTTACACATGATCTCAACAAAAGTTCAAGAAAAGAAAAGAAAAGAAAAGAAAATTGCAAGGGTTACCTTCCACCAATGGTGAAATGGGTTGTTTGTTTCCTCCACTGGATTGCAATTTTGAGATGCATGGAAACGGATTCTTTTCATCAATTCCTTGATCATAGAGAAAGCCCTTGAAAATGTGACCACTTATATTTACCACAGCCTGATAGGCCACCTCAGCTTCCTCACCATTGACAGCAGATACTCTAATGCACCTGAAAACAGCTGGTGCCTGTACTTTACCTGGTAAAGATTGCTTAAAGCTTGCATCTGTAATTCAACCAAGAAAAACAAAACCTATCAGCAGAAAAAAAGGGACAAAACAGAACCATCAAATGACATATTGTTGAATGAATTTGTATCAATTGATCCGACTTGAAAAACCCATCTGCAGAAGAAAAAGAGGATAAAACAGAAAATTGAGTCTAGATTTAGCAGACTGATCAATGAATCAACAGAAGGTGTGTTCAGGGCTAAAAAATCAATCTTTTTGCTTAATATTAGCAAATGACTAAAGTCACTAAACTACCTAAATTACCAAATCCCAATTCAGCAGGAACGAACCATCAAGCTACTGTGGATTTTTTTCTGTTAATTTACAAGCTGCAATGAATGAATTTGTATCAACTGATCCATCAGAAGAAAAGAGAGGACAAAACAGAAAATCGGGTCCAGTTTTATGTCAAGAGTTCAAATTGCCAACTTATTTTGATCCCATGATTTCACCAGATTGATCCAGGAATCAATACAAGGTGTGTTCAGGCCCAAAGAATCAATCTTTCCTTAAAAGATCCTCTCTTTTTTTCCAGCAAACATAGGATTGGTTGATCAGTACCCAAACATTTGAGAGAGAGTAGTTAGAGAGAGAATCATACCTTGATAATTAGAGGCAGTATCAAGATTGAAGCAGTTACCTAGAATTGTAATTACTATTACCGTCATTATTAGAAGAAGCACTTAAGCTATTAGAAGTAGTGGTTAAATTCTGTCTAGGCTTTTTACCTCCACCGCGGCCGCCGCCGCCAGAGGAAGAGCCAGAGGAGGCAGAATCAGCAGCAGCAGCAGCTCTTTTCTTAATTGGAGGAACCCAAGTGCTCTTCATGTGAGTGGCACAGTCAAACCCTCTGTTCTTGCAACAAGTCCTACACATTCTGTACTCACACTCCTTCTTTGCTCTGTTCCCACAGTCTCTACAAACTGATCTGGAATTAGTACATTCTCCCTCCACCACACCATCAGTAAAGCTTGCATCTTTTTTGCTCCCAAAGGTTGAATCTTGACGGATCTTCTTGCGCGTGGGGCCCAAATATTCTTGTTGGGTATCTGTAGGGATATTGTTCAAATCATCAGCGGCGGTAGTGTACAGGTTATTGGTAAAATTGGTTGGAATTTGGTGATAATTAGGAGGTGGGTAGGAGGAAGAATGATGTGGAGGAGCTATGAGGAAGATGTTGTGGAGGCCCAACATGGTTGAGCGGTCAGGTTGGACGGTGGTGAAGGGTGTCGGCAGCGGCGGTGGTGGTGGCGGCCATGTTAATGGGGTAGGAGGAGTAGGAATTAAGGTGGCCACAGTTGGTGGTGTACAAGGGCAGAGGGCATGAAAAAAGGGCAAAATAATGATGGATTTTGGAGTAGCCAAAGCTAACAGCCTAACACCCCTAAAATCAAGAAATGATTGAAAGCCAATAATTTTTTTTTATTGCTATTTGTACAATTGTACTAGTAGTGCTGGTAGTATTTTTCTTTCATGAAATGTCATATACCGAAATTAGTGATCAATACAACCGTAATTTGCCCTATTTTGGTTTGTAATATTGTCTACTTTGAATATAAAATATCCATGGAATTTTTTTTCGCATGGTACATAATTAATTTTGGAGGTTTGATAATACTGAACCTCCATAATTTCTATTATATATTTATATATTTAATAAATTTGGATAAAAAAAGAAAAAAAAGAAAAACCCTAAGTACACATTGCGTTCAAATCGATGTTGTTAAGTGTTTTTAAATATTGTCATTTTTTCATATTATTGGAGTGTTCTTAAATTGTTGTTTGAATTGATGTCGATTTTAGAATTTAGTAATACCGAAATTATCGAATTCTGTATCAAAATTATTTAGGTAAATCAACAACGATACCTTTTAATAGCTAATATGGTACGGTATTCAATTTTGAAAGTTTGGTATACCAAATACTGAACAAATTCTAGCAAAATACCGCGACACCGATTGATAAACACCTAAATCGGCAACGATACCTTTTAATAGCTAATATGGTACGATATTCAATTTTGAAAGTTTGGTATACCAAATACCGAATAAATTCTAGCAAAATACCACGACACCGATCGATAAACACCGCTAGTTGTTAGTATAAATCACAAAACAAAAAGAAGAAAACTTATCCAATTTACCTGTAATTTTTACTAATTTTGTCATGTAATTCTTAACTAAATGTGTCAATTTCAGAAAGCGTATAAGGAGCGTTATGCAACTCAGTATTCCGATGTAGCTGACAAACCTTTTGCGGACCCCGTTTTGCATCGACATTCATTTGGCCAACCTAGTAGAAATCGCGTGGTTGACATCGGTGGTCATTTGACAGCTTCACGATTTTATTGCATTGGTTGAAGCACATGTCTATCAAGTGTGTTTTAATATCATCGCTTACTATATACTATTGTTTTATGAATTGTCGATGTAATGTATGCTTTATACTTTTAAACAATAGGACTTGAATCGTCTTCTACTTGGATACATACTCAAGACGAACTGAACCGCTGTGTTAAAGAACAAGTTGAGCAGGGGATTCAAGAAACAAAGAGTCAGTATGAGGCAACAATTTCTAAGATGCGGGAGACCATGACTGAGAGGCAGGATGAGATACAAGCCGAGATGAGGATGTTGCGGGAAGAATTGGAGAGGCAAAAGGCGCAACAAACTCTCGATTTTCAGGCGATGATGCAGGCCGAATTTGAGAGGCAGAGGGTGATCCAGTAACTACCTCCTGAAGAGCCTCCATATGATGATCATGAAGACTCATGTGAGAAGGCTTTCAGGTGATAATTTTTGTAATACTTATTTAGTATATTTACCTAATTAGTTTTTAGTATTCTACCATTTTTAGTTTTCTAGCATTTTTAATTTTGTAGCATTTTTTTTCTAGCATTTAATTATGAACCTTAAATGTGTAACTAAAAGATTTTCATTTATACGACTTAATTAGTATTATTTATTTCTAATATTATTATTAGTTATTTATTTTAATATATATTATTAATGCTAAATCATTAATATTTATAAAAATCTGAAAAAAAACATATATTTTGACATTTTTGACGGACAAAGCCGTCGGAAACAAGCAAGCTGTTTCGACCGCTTTCTCCATCGAAACCTTTACGTGTCAAATGATTTTGAGGGAATGGAAGTCGAAATGGTTTAACGAAATGTATTAAACCATTTCGACGGCCTTGTTCGTCGATAAACTACGGAGATGAAAAGTTTCGACGGATAAAGCGATTGAAAATAAGCAAATGCGATGAATAATTAACCTGCAAGTTTCGATGGTCTCTCCATCGATAACCTATGGAGACAAACTTATCAATAGAGGTGATCGACTGTCGATACGGTAAAAAATAATTCAATTGGAACTAGCACTAAACTACTAAAATGACTGTAGATAGTGGAAGAGGATCGTTCCATAGAGACAAAGGGAACTGATTCAATTTTAGATGACCAAGTAGAAAGCAATAAAATTGGTGTTTCCAAAACCAAGAAAAGAGAGGATTGAATGAATAGTAAACGTACTTCAAGACCTAGAATAACAATTAAAGAATGCCGATTAAACAAAAAGAGTTGAGATTTAATTATGAGAAAAAACTCCCGGTGAAGACTTAAGTCAAGATTCCAATATTAATCTTCTAATCATTGATGTTGAAATGGCCAATTTTGATTCGCAGAACAACTATAGAGTTTAGTTGTGCTTAGAACTCCTACCCTCCTCCTCCATCAAATTACATGAAGGTACGCTTATCAGGTAATCCTAATCCCTCTAGCAACGCTAAGGTACGCTTGTAGGATTTAACTAAAGTGATTGGTAGAGTCAAGGGAAAGACTGTTCTAGGGCAGGATCTGGGACGCCCATCTCTTTAACCAAAATCCTTTGATTCTTAACCCTAGGCGAACTTGGGTTTTCGCTTGCGTTGATTAACTCAAAACGTGATTACAAATGCTTGATCTATGCCGACAATACTTAACCTAATAAATTTAAGAGTAGGTAAGTCATAAATAAATTAAAGACAAGATGAACAATGATGGGTGTCGAATCCACCAAAAATAAATTACAACTTATCAATACCTACAAAAGATTGTAAATAGTGGTAAGAGGATCGATCCATAGAGAATGGTTGGACTTAAAACAAGATAAAAGACCAGATTTAAACACTTAGGTGAAAGGGGGTTTTGTGCAAGAATTGAAATTAAATAAATAAAATAGAAAACTGTCTTGGCCAAGAATGGTGTTCTTGGTCAAGACGCAAACCCAGAAACGAGAATCAAATATATGAGGTGAATTCTTAGTAGAGGCTTGACAAGCGATGAGATATGAGTTACAATCATTGACGCAAGGTTATTCATCTTCAATCCACAGAGGTGCTATAGGATCATGGAACCCCATTGACCTACTTCCTTCCTGTATCAACACCACCTTAGGTACGCTTAGAGATGATGCCTTACCAACTAACACCTTGCTAGTTAAATGGATTACTAAGTTGGCAGATGATCGATTAGGAGAAGATAATTCCAGACTAGTATCCTCGGGCGTCATTTGGGACTGAGTCTGATTAATATTCCCCCCCACCGTTTCACGGAATCCCGCTAACGCATAGGTGTCTACTTCGATCTTCTTGGTCAATAATCCATGGCCAAGAAGAATGGCGGTTGTGTAACTTGTTCAACCTTAGATTAGCTACGTCTAAAATCAAACAAACACACGTTAAGAATAATCGCGAGATCGATTAAATGCGGATTTAAAGATTAATAAAATTAATTCAGTCTTATGCAAACTCAAACTCATGCTTTAAACGCCTCTACTAAGAACAAGAAAGATTAATTAGAGAAAGATAAGAGAAATAGAGAAAACAGTAAAACTCTGTAAATATATAAAACTCAAGTTCAAAACTAGAGAAAAGGGAAGAAGAAAGGCTGCTGCCGTCCCCCTTGATGTGTGCCTCACAATGGAGCCAAGCGACTGTATTTATACTAAGCACTAGGCGCACAAAATCCTAATTCTAAGAAGGTAAGAAGTCTGTTTAGGAAACTACTTCAAATACAAGAAATATCTTAAATAAAATATCTAATAATATAAATAGGAAGTTCTGGAATGATTGTGGAGCTATTCGCATGACTTGGCTCTCCATTGGACTACAATCTTCAAGTCGCGGGCTGCCGTGCACACACTGCGCGCGAAAATGTAGGCATAGGCCAACTTTTGATCCACTCGTCCAAATGAACTGAAACTTGTCTCAAATGAAAGCTAACATCTGAAAATATTGAGTAAGACATCTCTCTCCTAGGTCCGAGTCTCACTGGGCCGAAATGGCTTGGTTGAAGTTACCTGACGCGTCCGAGAGTCCTTGTCGGCGTAGGACTTCTGTCAGCGAAAATGTCACTATTGGCTTTCTGATGATCCACTCATTCAAATGGCTTCAAATTTGGACCAGAGCTAGCTAATACAGTACATTGGAAGGGCCAGTTGTATCTTGACTTCCTTGTTGGGACGCCTCCTTCGTCGAAAGGTTCAGTCCGTTCTGCCCAGATCTATTTCTGTCTAGAATTTGACTCTATTTGGCTTCTTCTTGCTCAATTCCTCCCCAGATTAGTTCCCTACAATTGTCATAGAATTCAACTGAAATCAATAGATTTACCGTTCAAAAATACATGAGAATAAGTGGTAAAATCACTACAAATCAGACTCAATCAAACAATTAAACAAGAACCAAATGAATACGAATAAGAAAATATGAAGTTCATTTTAACATTTCCTAATTTTTTTAACACGTTGAAATTATTACTAAAACTATTAAAATAAATGTTTCGTTTATATCTTTATTCTTAAATTATTTGACAAATCCATTACCATAATATTTTAAAATCATATTTACATACTTGGACAACGTAGTATGTGTAACATAAGTAAAACGGTAAAGAATTTAATTACAATTCATTATGCTGTTTACCTTTGTTAATATGTTACAACATATATTCACATCCTAAATAAATAATCTCTACCAAAAGAAAAAAGAAAAAAGAGTTAGTGCACAATTAGTAAGAGGCATAAGAATGGCATATAGTAGTTGTAAGAATTCCAGCTGGGTTATGTTGGTGGTCATCATTTGTCTGGTGGTGGTCACAAGTGATGCTATTAGAGGCATCGAGTATCCTTGCAACAGGCCTGGCGGCCCTGGCTGTCCTAAAACTCTCCCGCCCGGGTGGCAGAGTCGCGGTTGCTCCGCTGCAAACCGATGCCGCGGCGACAACAGTTTTGAGGCTCATTCACTAGACCAGCAGTTGATTGCGAGTACAGATGAGTCACCCTCTCCATCCCCATCCAGAGCTGATGACATCAGTTTGTACTTCTAATTAATTTCTACCCAAATTATGTAAACTTGTTTAACATTTAATTGTAAGTTGAACCCTGAACACTTAAATAAAAGAAACATATCAAATACTTTCAGTTTTATGTCAGTTTAATTGTATTGATGACGTTATCAAGGTCTCGAACTGCATTAAGATTAACGGTGATTTCTAGCACGATTTCAAATCACCACAATTGTGGTGACTTCACCTTAAATTGACCGTTAAATCATAAGAAATAAATTATAATCATCCAAATAAATAAAACGTGATTACAGATGCTTGATCTAAGCCGACAATACTTAACCCAATAAATTTAAGAGTAGCTAAGTCATAAATCAATTAAAGACAAGATGAATAATTAAACAAGAAACAAATGAATACGAATAAGAAAATATGAAGTTCATTAGATCTCACAGAAATTAATATTGAAACCTTAAGTCTTCACCAAGAATTTGGTATTTAGCTACGCATAATATTCATAACAACGTTAAAAAAGAAAAGAGAAATAAAGCATAAACAAAATAAAGTTATCGCTTTGTCGTCTTCAACAATCGTGCTTGAAGCACTATTTTTCTTCCTCCTAGAATCTTTGATCCCCTTGACTTCCATTTTCTTGTGTCTTTTATAGGCTTTGTTATCGAGTCTTCTTCTCCTTCTGAAATTCCTCCTCTTGAAGTGATTAAAGTCTGGTTGACTTCTGCTCTAATGCAAGCTTCTGCTGGATTGATTTTGTTGCGCTTCAGTTGGGCTTTTATGGCTCGTCAAAATGATACAAAACCAATAGCATTTACATATGAAAAAGTGACAAAAGAGCAACTAATCAAAAGGAGAATAATAAAACCTCCTCTTTTCGATGGAGGGCCGTCAAAATGTTTTTTGCGACTGATTATGCAGTCGAAATTGAATTACAGTTTTGACCAACTTGGCCGCCGAAAAGTAGTGTCAACTCAACCCCCAATTTTCGACGGAGAATCGACCGCTATCTCTATCACAAGTCCCTCAAAATATTTTTTCGTCAATTATTTCTGTCGAAAAGTAGGGCATTCGATGAGCTGTTCAGCGACAACAGAGGGTCGTCGAAATGTCTGATTTCTGATGAAAGTCAGTATTTTTGAACCAACTTTACCTTCAGAATTAGACTATTTTTTTGTAGTGTTAAGCTATCCTCGTACTATACAGATCTTTCTTCATCTATAACCGATTAGATAAAGCTTTATTCAGATAGGTTGCCTCGATTTTCTCCCACAATTACTTAATGTTTTTCATTTTATATATTGTGTAAGTTATCAAATTTGACAAACACTACTTGATTGTGCTGAACGCAATCTCCTTGCAGCCTTCCCAGTCTTCATTTTCCATCTTCTCTAGTTTCTTAGTCTTCAAGGCGTAGTGCAACTTATGTTATACCAACAAATCATAAACTCTTGTTTGCCATAGGGTGAAATTATTCTTTCCATCAAACTTCACAAACTTAACCTTTACACTCGATCCACTCATCCTATTGCAATATATGATTCAAAACCGCGAAAACAAATCTGAACTCTAAACTATGAGCTTTGCTACCAATTGTTGTGAATAATTGACCTGATTCACTTTTGAATCAACACACATAATATTGAATTCAAAGTAAAAGATTAAGGAAGAGAGAAAGAACACAAGTGTCTAACGTGAAAAATCATTACAAGTAAAAAACCACAGGCAAGCTAGAGAAAAACACTTTAATGATTAAATTACAAAGTGCAACACACGAAAAAAATTAGAAACCCTAATATATATAGTAATGAAATGCACTTTGGTCCCTTATTTAACTTAGGTCCGTATATTTCAAGTCAATATTTAACACATATCAAAATCAACCGTGATATTCACTTGTGACATTTTCACCAACTGCACTAGAATTGCACTTGTGACATTTTAGGCACATTCTCTTCCTAGCATTTAGATTTATCGTGTTTTATATATCATTCAAGTTTTCCCTTCTGATGGATTGATTGTACGTACTATTGATTTTTTTTTTGAAAGTGGAAATAGATTAATAAATATCAGCAAGTACAAAAGGCGCGATCGCCTCGGGGCATTCCCCTACCCAAAGATTTTCTAAATTGGAAATCAAAGCAAATTGTCCCAGCTCTTGGGCCGGGATGTTCAAAGTGCGTTTTATATGCTGAAATGAACAACTAGTGAAAGAAGACGTGATCCTAGTAGCCTCCTCTAGAACCAACCCTGTGTAGTTGAAAGGGAGATCCCTAGTAGTGAGAGCTGAGATATTCATTAGGCAGTCCGACTCAACAATGATGTTCTCACACCTCCGTCGGGCCTGAATAAGGGCATCTCTCAGCGCTAGAGCCTCCACTGTTTGCGCCTCGGATATGTGAGGAAGGAAAATGGCCCCCGAGAAAACCATCTCGCCTTTATCGTCCCGAGTGATAAAACCCAGGCCAGTACTCGTCGTCCCTACTGCTGCGTCCGTGTTGACCTTTACCATTTCCGTCGGTGGAGGTTGCCATTTTGGAGCAACGGTTTGCCTCGTAGGAGCAGGAGGCGGCTGTATTGGTGGGCCGGCTTCCTAATAGTCTGACAGTAATCTCCCCCCTGATAATCACCTCCTGGATCGACTCCTCAACTTGGTGGAAGATCCTGCTATTTTGCGAGGTCCAAAGAGACCATAAGATAGAAATTAGCTGCTTAATGTGCGACTCTTCTAGGGTCGCCTTGATCGTTATTAGCCACTCCACCTAGTTGTCATCTTGCACCCTCGAGACTCTATCCCAAAAGTCAAACTTTGCCCATACCCCACTCGAGAATGGACAAGACAGCAGTAAGTGCAATGTTGTCTCAACCTCTACATTACAACATGGGCACACTGGGTCCACCATCATGCCTCTCCTCCATAGATTCACGCGGGTCGGTAGCGAGCCGTTACCCAGGCGCCACATGAATTTTTTAAACTTTGGTGGGATAGATAAACTCCAAAGATATTTCCACCAAAGTCGCCTAGGTTTTAGACATTTGATCGCAGATGTCGTGGTTTGGAAGTGGTATCCGCTTCGGACCGAATACCTTCCAGTCGAAGTTCCTTTCACACAAGGGTATCATTCGCCTCATTCCGACTAAGCAGTAGGCTTAAGATTTCCGATACCTCATGCGGCAGAAATATTTACTCCACTAGTTCTGTTCTCTGTCAATTAGCTCAGCCACTGTTGCATCCTCATTCAGCCGCAACACATGTGCTGAGATCATTCCGTCCTCAACGGAGGGGAGCCACGGAACTTTCCAGATCCGTATCAGTTCCCTATCCCCCACCCTCCAAAGACATCCCCGATGAAGGACTTCTCTTCCTGACAGAATGCTATGACAGACATAGCTTGGACGATTTCTTGTATCTACCTTCATAAAGTCCGAGTGGGGAAAATACCTAGCTTTCAAAATTTGGGATAACAGGGAGTTTGGATGCTTGAGCATGCGCCAAGCTTGTTTAGCAAGCAGGGCTAAATTAAATTCTCTAACTTTCCGGAACCCCATGCCCCATAGCTCTTTCGATCTACATAGCTTATCCCAAGACACCCAATGCACTTTTCACTTATCTTGATATCCCACCCACCAGAATCTCCTAGTAGCCTTCTCCAGCTTGTGGCAGATGGATATGGGAATTTCAAAACAGCTCATCATATATGTAGGTATGGACAAGATGACTGATTTAATCAAAACCTCTCGACCAGCCTGGGATAATTTCTTCTCCTCCCATCCAACTAAACGTTTACAAATTCTGTCCCGGATTGGTATGAACATCCCTTTCTTTGACCGACCAAAACATACTGGTAGGCCCAGATATTTCGCATGAGATTTCATCCCAGTCATTCCTAGCCGCACTTTTACTCGATCCCTTATGTCCTGGCTTACATTTTTGCTGAAGCATATCTCCGATTTATCCAAATTGACTTTCTGACCGGATGCATCTTCATATTCCTTCAGAATTGAGCTAATAACCCCAGCTTCTTTCTCACTGGCACTCGAAAAAATGAGGCTATCATCCGCATAGAAAAGATGGCTAACTATTGGGCTGCCCCGACAGACCTTGTATCCATGAATCCTATTAGCCGAAGCCATAGTCTTAATCATCACCGAGAGGCCTTCTGTGCATAGCAGAAATTAGGTACGGGGACAACGGATCCCCCTGTCGGAGCCGTATTTGAGGATGGAAGGTAGGCCTAGGGGCTCCATTTAGAAGGATAGCGTAGGAGACTGTCGTGATACACCGCATGACTAGAGATGTCCACCTAGAGGAAAATCCCATATGAGACATGATCGCCTCCATGAAGTCCCACTCAACCCTGTCATAAGCCTTGCTCATATCTAACTTGACACTCATCCAACCCGGTTCAGATATATTCGTGTTCATTCCATGGAAAATCTCCTGTGCGATGAGGGCATTATTTGTAATGAGTCTGCCTGGGATAAAAGCGTTATGATTTTCCACCACGATGTTTGGCAGGATCCTTTTTAGGCGATTCGCAAGCACTTTAGTGACCAGTTTGACGACGACGTTGCAAAGGCTAATAGGGCGAAATTGGGAGCATTGGGAGGGCTTGGCTACTTTTGGAATGAGGGTAATGAATGTGTGGTTGAGGTAGCTAGGGTCCTCCCCATCATTTAAGATTCCCAAAACCGCTTTGCAAATAGGATTTTCAAGGAAAGACCAAAATTTCTGAAAGAAAAATGGAGGCATCCCATCTGGCCCAAGGGCGTTCATGGGGTGCATTTGTTTTAAGGCTTTAAAAACTTCATCTTTTGTAAAAAGTTGGTCAAGAGACATATTCATAGTATGGGAAATACGAGGGTTAATAAGTTGTAAACCATTTAAAGAGATATCAATTCCTCCAAAAGAGAATAAAGACTTATAATACTCTAGGAATATCCCTTCGACTCCCTCCATCTACCCGACCTATCTTGGATTCTCTCAATAGTATTTTTCTTCTTCCTTTAAGAGGCTCATGCATGGAAAAATTTCGTATTTTTATCTCCCTCTTCAAGCCAGAGAACCCTAGATCTTTGTTTCCACATGACCTCCTCTCTATGGATTAGCTCCTCTAGATCTTTGCCAACCTTTTCTATCTCATCTAGCACAGAGTCCGACACTGTCTGAATCTGCAGCCATCCCAGTTGGTCTCTCTTTTTGACAATAGACCTGTGGATATTCCAAAACACTTCCTTACTCCATCTAGACAACTCCACTCCACAGTGCTTGAGGCGCCAGTCCAGTGAATCCCCAGACCCCCTCGATTCTAAACCAATCCACGTATTTTTTACAAAGTCAAAACACAACTCCTCCCTAAGCCAAGCCGCCTCAAAATGGAACACTTTCCCCCTCTGCATTCTTCCGACTTCAAAGAACAGCTTCACCAAGATTGGACAGTGGTCTGATCCGAAGCAGGGGAGATGCTGAATGGAAGCTTCTGGGAAGCATGACATCCACTGCTCATTTTCCATTCCTCTATCGAGACGTTCCATTATAGTACCATTTCCTCGCTGGTTATTACACCAGGTAAATTTTGGTCCCGAGAAGCCCAAGTCAATAAGGTCACAAGTGTCTAAAGCGCACCGAAATGCATTCATCGCATTGAAATCTTTCACTAAACCGCCCAGTTTCTCATGGCCCCACAAAACTTCATTAAAGTCCCCAACGTAGAGCCAAGGGAGGGAGATCTTGCCCTTATATCCCGAATCATATCCTAGGTTTTATATTTATCCTCAGATTGGGGCCACCTATAAATGCCCGTGAACCTCCAAGGCGGACCATGTGTTAAGCCAGACAAAATTTCAATATCAATGCAGTGGGCATCACAATGCAAGACATTAACAGATATATCCTTCCTACACATCAAAGCCAAACCACCCCTCCTAGTATTACCCTCACAATCAACAACAAGCACATAAGGAAACGACCATTTATTATTGAGATTCCGAAACTCACTTTCGTACAATTTTATTTCTGACAAAAACTAAACTAGGGAGCTCTAGACCTATCAACATCGAGAAGTTTCCCACGGCTTGAGGGTTCCCAAGCCCCCGACAGTTCCAAAATAAGAGACTCATGGCTCTGGGCGGGGTTACTCCGCAACCGCCGCGGGACCAGTAAAACCATCCGAATCCCAATGCACCACCATTTTCTTCTTGTGCAAAGAGGACGTCGGGCCATCTCTCCCATCATCTTCTAAGTCTTCCCCTCTTATTTTTCCAATAATTGAGCTATGAGGTCGGGGACCCATATCCTTAGCTCGACACACACTCTTCCGGGCTGTGTGTGTACGACGAGCACCCAAGGACTTGTATCGACCCGCTACCGTATCCATATGTCGCATAGCTTGTCCAATTAACTCATAAGAGTTGGAAATAATCTCAGTATCCTCCTCTGGGTCCACCTCCTCTGGATCCTCCTCCTCTAGATCCTCCTATGAGTCCTCTTCCACCTCTGCCCCTGAAGCATCAACCTGCTGGGCTAATTTCTGTAGATTCTACCCAATTACTGCAAAATCATCTTCTGCTCGTATCTCAGTCACGTGGGCTGATTTTGGAACACTCGGCCCAACTCCCTGCAACCCATCACGCGGCCCATCACCCTGTAGCCCATCATGCGGCCCGTCCCCTTGCACCCCATCACGCGGCCCATCTCCCTGCAGCCCGTTATGCTGCCCATCTCCCACATGCGGCGCATCGCTCTACAGCCCGTCACGCGGCAGATCTCTCTACAGCCCAACTCCTGGGTTGCTGCTCCCCTCTGATCCGCTCGCAGGTAATCCCTTTTTTTCCAACAGCCCCAAGCCCCTACTGATCAGGTTAAGCTTCATTGGGCTTGGCCCAGCAACAACCCCTTTCTCTATTTCAATGTCCATCTTATCTCTTCCACGATCAGCAAAGCTGTGAACAGATTGGAGGAGGTGGTCCTCAAACATGCTAAAATCGTGGCCACCCTCCTGCAACTGTCCCAACACCCCTCCTTCAATAACCACATTTATCAACCACTCCACTACCTGATCCACCAAGGATCCTTCTCCACTACCCCTCTCCTCTTGAGCCAAGTCTCTGCCACTCAACGCCGGTCTGGAAGCCGAGCTATCCACTTGGATAACATTATTTCTGACAAATTGAGGGCTGGAAACCGACCTCTAAGAGACTGAATTTTGTCTAGTGTCACCTTTGTAAATAGGTTTTCCCGATTCACTACCCGGGTGATTCGATTTAAAAACCTTCTCATAAGGGAGGGGTTTTTTCCAAGAGGATCAGAGACAAAATGAGCCTTGCAGTTCTGATAAACATGCCCCAAGATTCCAAAAAAATAGCAAATATGTGGCAATCGTTCATACTCAACAACAGTTATGACTTCGTTACCCAAGGAATTTAAAACCTTTACCTCAGTCACTAAGGGGCGCTCCACCTGAATCAAAATCCTCGCTTTCACCCACCCTCTAAATTACGTAAGATCCTCCTTGGCCACCGAGACGAAAGAACCCAACTTATTCCCCATAATTCGAATATTCTCCTTTGAGCGGAGGTTAAACGGCGCATCATGCAGCCGAACTGAGAAAACTGTCTGATCTAGTGATCGTCACTCAAATATAATAAATACCACATGCCTAGTGAGATTCAATCTCGGTGGGCATTTAAAGCTATCAACAGAAGAATATGCGATCATTCAATCCTCCCGATTCGCCTCAATCAAGAG
>NBIL01057775.1:243-11336 GCA_002752925.1 Viola pubescens var. scabriuscula | reverse complement strand
TGAATGGATGGTGATGCCGTTTGGATTGACCAACGCACCTAGTACTTTTATGAGACTTATGAATCATGTGCTTAGGCAATTTATTGGTAAATTTGTTGTAGTATATTTTGATGATATATTAATCTATAGCAAATCTATTGATGATCATGTGTTGCACCTTAGGGAAGTCTTTCTTACATTGCGTGAACAGAGATTATATGCAAAGCCTAACAAGTGTTCTTTCGCTTAAGAACAAGTTAGGTTTCTTGTATTTATTGTAGGAAGAGAAGGTGTGAAAGTTGATGAGGAGAAGATCAAGACGATCAAGGAGTGGCCGACTCCAAAGAATGCAAGCGATGTGCGCTCATTCCATGGCCTAGCTAGTTTTTACAGGTGTTTTGTTAAAGATTTTAGTACTATTGCTGTGCCATTGAACGAACTAACAAAGAAACATGTTGATTTCAGGTGGGAACAACCTTAAGAAGAAGCATTCAACATGCTCAAGGAGAGTTTATGTTTAGCGCCGGTTTTGGCTCTACCTGGTTTTGATAAGGCATTCGAAGTCGAGTGTGACACGAGTGGATTAGGATTTGGAGTTTTCCTTATGCAAGAGAAGTGTCCAATAGCCTATTTCAGTGAGAAGCTCAAGGATGCTAAGCTGAGATATCCAACATATGACAAGGAACTCTACGCACTTGTGTGCGCACTAGAAGTTTGGCAACATTACTTGATGCCACGCGAGTTCGTAGTTCACATTGATCATCTAAGCTTGAAGTATCTCAAGGGTCAAGAGAAATTGAACAGAAGACATGCGACTTGGATGGAATTCATCGAGTCGTTCCCTTACCACATTCAGTACAAACAAGGTAAAGAGAACGTAGTAGCTGATGCACTATCGCACAGGTATGTGTTAATTAATTCACTTACTGCTAAAATGCTTGGGTTTTCGCACATAATATCATTGTACCCAACTGATTCTGATTTTGGTGATATATATAATACGTGCATGACTGCTAATGAGTCTAAGTTTTATCGCCATGAAGGGTACTTGTTTAAGTCTAAACGTTTGTGTGTGCCGCATTGCTCATTGCGTGAATTATTTATGCATGAATCATATAGTGGTGGATTGATGGGTCACTTTGGCGTGAATAAGACCTTAGACATTCTTAAGGAACACTTTTATTGGCCCCATATGAAGCGTGAAGTGGTGTGCATTATTGCTAGATGTTTAGTTTGCTGTAGAGAAAAATCTAGGGTTTTGAATCATAGAGAATATATGCCCTTACTTGTACCTTCCCATCCGTGGACTGGCTTGTCTATGGATTTTGTTGTTGGATTGCCTAAGTCTAGGCATGGGAAGGATAGCATATTTGTTGTGGTAGATCGCTTTTCTAAAATGGCACATTTTATTCCTTACGCTAACACACATGATGCTACCCATATTGCTAATTTATTCTTTAAAGAGGTTGTGCGTTTGCATGGTGTACTTCTTAGTATTGCTAGTGATAAAGATGGGAAATTTCTGAGCCACTTTTGGCGTGTTTTGTGGAACCAAATGGCTACTAAATTGTTGTTTTCAACTTCGTGCCAACCACAAACTGATGGGCAAAATGAGGTAGTTAATTGAACCTTGGGTTGTTAGTTGCGTACTTTAGTTAATAAGAATATTTCTACTTGGGTTGAACATGTGCCTTTTATCGAGTTTGCTTATAACGGTTCTATTCATTCGAGCACCAATTATTCACCTTTTGAGATTGTTTATGGGTTTAATCCCACTACTCCTTTAGATTTGATGCCTTTGCCTCCAAGTGATGTTTCTAGTTTAGATGGAGCAAAGAAGGTTGAATTGGTGAAGAAAATACATGAGAAAGTCAAGAAGAACACCGAGCGAATGAATGAGAAGCTAGCGCACAAGAGGAACGACGTAAGAAAGATAGTGTCGTTCAATATTGGTCATTGGGTTTGGCTGCACTTATGCCGTGAGAGGTTTCCAGCCCAGCACCGAGGAAAGATGGCCGCAAGAGACGATGGTCCTTTCTAAATCATCGAGAAGATCAACAACAACGCTTACAAGCTTGATTTACCTAGTGAGTATGGTTCTGTTAGTGCTTCTTTTAACATTACTGACTTAAGTTTGTTTGATGTAACAGATGATGATGAGGAGCTGGATTCGAGGACGAATCCTTCCCAAGAGGGAGGGAATGATGCGATCACTCGCACCAACCCTAATTTAGCGCATGCGCAGATGGTGCCATTGCCGCTCGATGGACCAATGACGCGCAACCGAGGCAAGAAGTTGAAAGCGAGGTTATGACAGCTCATACACAAGGAGTTACAGTGTGAGGAACTCATCGAGGAGGTTGTGTTGCGTGAGAGGACACCAAGGCTGGTGGCCGTGCTCAAAGCCATGCCTAGCGCATTCCTTAGCGCATAGGGAGAAGGTGTCTCAAGCCATTTTGATTATATGACATACGATTTGCATTCCGTTTGATTCATTATATTCCTTAAGATTTCAATGAAGTTATGGCCAAGTTTTGTGAGGTTTGCACGTGGGAATTGAGAGATGGTGTGACTCTAATCCATGCCGCACAGGGATTGCGCATTTGGACATGCGACATGGACGATTGGGCCATTCTTCAATTGGGCTGTACGTTTATCATTTTTATTGCATTCAGACTTAATTAAGTTAATTGTTTTTAGTTTAATTAAGTTAAAACAATAATTGCTCGAGTAGGATTAGAGAAGTTCTACTTCTCATAGGATTAGTACTTAGCTAGCGCTATTTAAAGAGCGCCTAGCCTTTCTTTGCAAACCTCGGTTATTTTGAGTAAAATAAGACTATGTCTTTTCAGAGAGAGTATGTCTATTGTTCATGCGTGAACCTTGGTTCTAATTGAGACCGAATGCTCAATTAGTTTGCAAGTAAAATCTGAAAGTTCAATCATTGAGTCGTTTCACCTAGGTTGCTATTCACGAGTTGAATAAAGGGTTAGGGTTTCATTCAAGAACCTCTATTGTTTGTCTTAGGTTGCTTAGAACAAGTTTCTAAAAGGGTTAAGCATTCAAGCGGGTCTATTTCCGCAGGAAAATCCAAGCCTCGAACTAGATCATCATTCAAGCGCATCCTAGCCTAGCTAGGATCGTATCACCTTCAGCCCTAGATGTGTCTTTCCTTATCTTCATGGGCAGCTTGAGTATTGCCCTCCCGCATTCATGCCTGGGGGGATGGTGGGCTGTCAAGATTACCTCATATGTGGAAACGGGGGGTAGTTTCTTTAAAGAGGAAAGTAGGGGATATCTGAGGAATCTTGTCCCTATGTCATATTTATGTCACATGAATAGAATATTTCTGCGCTGATGACAATCGAGCCCCCGAATGCAACCTAAGAATATCCTTTGCTAAGATCCTTCCCTCTATTTGACTTATTGTGTTTACTTGTCTCTCTATTTCATTATTCTGATCTTGATTGCTAATTTGCCATCTCTTACCATTCGGGACCCCGATTACAGTTTTAGTAGATAGAAATTGTTTACTCAACTACCATCTTGGCTAATTCATTTAGCCGATTAAAAACCCCCCTTGTGTTACTTTCTTGTGTTTTTATCTTGAGTCATTATTCGGGACCTAGAATCTGTCTCTCCCAATCCCTGTGTTCGACCCTGATAGACATCAATTGTGCACATATATTCAAGGATTACTTTAGGATTGATTTCTCTGTTTTGTTTGTATGACCAGAAGATCTGCACCAGATCTACTACTCTTGATCTCTAGCTAGGAAGGACATAAAGAGGACTTCGAAGATAGCAATAAGGATCTTCCAACCCTCGTCTTATTCTCGACAGAAATCTCCCCAATCTGGCAGACCCCGAAGCTCTTATTCATCCCGATCTTGACGAACTTCGTCAAGACCCCGAAGAACCATCACAGCCCCAACAAGAAGAACCAGCCATCGCGAATTGTTTACCTCTAGGGCAGAATGCTCCCAACAATCAGACTATTCAGGATCTAAATTCTACCCCCGAATAACCCAACCACTGCATTCTTTGGCTGGCCGTCCTTTTTAATTGGACTCTCAAGTCTAACGTGCTACACCATCTACCTATTTTTTGTGGGACCGCTACAGAAAACCCACATCAACATCTCCAGCAGCTACACTCCATATGCAAGGCCATGAAACCGCCTAATGTCAATATTGATCATGCAAAGCTGCGAGCTTCTATGTGACCCGAAATGTCAAAGGCTTTCACCAACAAATACTTCCCTACATCAATGGCAAGTGTCACGAGGAAACAGCTAGTCTCTCTTGTGCAGAAGGGTGAGGTTCTCCCAATACTATGACCGCTTCAAGAGGATGCAAGCTTTGTGTCCATCGCACAATCTCCCTCCACACGCTCTGATTCAGTATTTTTATGAGGGTCTCGATCCACGAGACAAGGCCCTATTAAGTGCAGCCAGTAATGGTTCCCTTTGTGCTCGCACTCCCGATGAAGCAAAAAACATAATTGAGCTCATGGCCTGGAATGCTACTACTGTCAATAACACCCCCAACCTCCTTCAAGATGCCCGAAATCCGACTATGGAAAATCAATTAGCTACTATCACAGGGATGATCCAAAACTTAGCTAATGGACATCCAGTCAAAGTCAAGGCCTGTCACTTCTGCCAATTATCGGATCACCCCACGGACGCCTGTCCATTCATCCCCGAAGAAATGCCTATCAATGTCGCGGGAGGATTCAATGCCCCATATGGCCAGAATAACAATCAAGGCTGGAAACAACCTAATTACGGATGGAACAACTCTCAACAGTTCGGGCCTAGCCAACCGTATCAGCAAAATCCATACAGGAACCACCCCCCTCCTTTCAACATGCAGAATTTCAAGCACAGGCCTAATTTTTAGCATAATTATCAGTATTAGAGGAAGCCACCATAAGATCAGACCTTCGTCGTACACCGGAATGAGGAGGCATCCCCTGATAAAAAAAAGATTGCGGAGCTTGAAAAGCACATATGCACCCTCATGGCTGAAATGAAAGAAGTAAAAAATGGATGAAGATTTCCTGGGAAAACAGAAGCCAACCCAAAGCATGAGGCATGTGCTATGAACCTTCGTAGCGGTTTTGAGATACCTTCCCGTATCCATCTACACCCCAATTACAGTTTTATCCCCGACAATGGCGCCAATTTGATCGTCACTCAAATACAATTTATAATGCCGATTTTGATAGCATGTGTTTTAGCATGATTTCCCCTCTATTATGCCCTTGATTTAGGGCATGATTCTGTTAATATTCCCTTATTTTTATCTTTATTGCAGATCTAGGCCTAGAAAGGGAGTTTATGCGAAAACACACATTTTAGGGGCATTTTGTGCGAATTCGAGCTTCAAGACCAAAGTCGAGGTCCTGACACTAAGATAGCCTTCAAGGTCCCGACGAGGATTCTCCATCCAGACCCCGATTTTGAAAAGGATGATCCAGCCCCCGAAGCTGATATTGCCAATCCAGGCCCCGATTGCGATAACATCACCCAGCCACCACTAGAACAACTGACTGAGCCTATTGACCCTCATTAAAGCCAAAGAAGTCCCGATTCAATGATGCAGCGCTAGACCATTTCTTCTCCACCAAAGAATCTCGATGTAAAAAGAAGAAATCCGTAGAGGAAGAATTCACTCAAGAGTATATTCACAAGATACTCGAGCCCCCATTTTCTCAATAGTTGGTCAAACAGAAGAAAGATAAAGAGGATCGAGACATCTTCGACATGTTTAGTAAGGTCATTATCAACGTCCCTCTGCTCAAAGCTATCAAGAGTATGCCCCGATATGCCATGTTTTTTAAACAACTTTGCACGAACAAGAGCAAGTTTACCGAGGTGAATCGGATAAATATGGGGATCAACTTGTTTGCTCACATCCAATGCAAGATCCCTCCTAAGTGCAAAGATCAAGGGATGTTCATTATCCCATGCAAGATTGGCACCATCGACATCGGAAAGGCTATGTGCAATTTAGGGGCTGGTATTAATGTTATGCCCTTGACTATCTACAATCGTCTAGGCCTCGGGCCCTTGAAGGAAACCAGATTGGTTATCCAACTTGCAGACCGTTTCGTTGTCTACCCCGAAGAACTAATCGAGGATGTTCTAGTCCAAGTGGGTGATTTTCTGTTCCCCGTGGATTTCTATGTTCTTTCCATGGAAGACCCAACGTCCACCAAATCTTCAGACGTACTTTTGGGGTGCCCATTCTTGGCCACTGCCCGTGCTAAAATCGACGTACATGATGCTTCCATCTCCCTTAAATTTGATGGGGAAGTCATCAGTTTCAACATGCTAGAGTCCATGAAGTACCCCTCTAAATTTTCAAGTGTCAATTTCATTGATGTAATAGACCCCTTCGTCGAGGATATTGCTGATATGAATTCTCTCTAGACCTTGAAGCTAGCCATTGACAAGAGCCTTACCCTTGAGTCCTTAAAGGAATTGGCATCGACAATCGCAGTCCCTGCTGAATTACTCTCAGTCGTAGCATCTCTAGAAGAAAATCCTATCCTCGTAGTCGAGCCCCTGATGGAGGCACCTCATTGCGAAAATCATATTAGACTTCCATCTTCTCTAGTACAAGCTCCTGACCTTGAGCTCAAAATATTGCCCTCGCATCTGAAATATGCTTATCTTGGGGAAAATGAATCCCCCCCAGTTATCATTTCCAACAAATTGGAGGACGCTTAGGAAATTGAATTGATAGTACTTCTCAAAAAATTCAAACAAGCCATAGGCTGGACAATCGCCGACATCAAGGGCTTATCACCATCCCTATACACTCATCGAATCCACCTTGAGGAGGCTAGTAGGACAATTTGCCAACCACAAAGGCGCTTGAACCCCCCCATGATGGATGTAGTCAAGAAGGAAGTCTTGAAGTTACTTGATGCTGGGGTTATTTACCCTATTTTCGACTCCCCATGGGTTAGTCCTGTCCAAGTGGCCCCGAAGAAAATAGGCATGACTATCATTCCAGGCCCCGAAGGTATCCCTATCCCCTCCCGAATCCAGAATGGGTGGCAAGTGTGCATTGATTACAGGCGCTTGAATGAAGCCACAAGGAAGGACCATTTCCCGCTTCCTTTTATTGATCAGATGTTGGAGCGTCTTCCGGGCAAGACGTATTATTGTTGTTTGGATGGGTACTCGGGATTCCATCAAATTCCAGTCGCCATCAAAGACCAAGAAAAGACTACCTTCACATGCCCTTTTGGTACATTTGCATACCGACGCATGCCTTTTGGGCTATGTAATGCCCTCGCTACATTCTAAAGGTGTATGGTGAGTATTTTTTCTGAATTCGTGGAAGATTGCATTGAGGTATTCATGGATGATTTTACAGTTTATTGTAATTCTTTTCCTGAATGCCTCTCTAATTTGAAAAAAATCTTGCAAAGATGCGTTCAAACTAACCTTGTGCTCAACTTTGAGAAATGCCATTTTATGGTAGATCAAGGCCTCATTCTAGGCCACATCATCTCCAGCAAGGGCATTAAGGTTGACAAAGCAAAAATTCAGGTAATCGAGACGTTGCCTTACCCCCTTAATGTTCGCGATATGCGTTCCTTTCTTGGCCATGCAAGTTTTTACAGGAGGTTTATCAAGGATTTCTCCAAGATAACTCAACCTATGTGCCGATTGCTACACAAGGATGTGGAATTCATATTTGATGAAGAATACAAAGCTACCTTCGAGACCTTGAAAGAAAAGCTCATTTCCGCCCTAATCATTTGGGCCCCCGATTAGTCACTCCCATTCGAAATCATGTGCGACGCAAGTAACTAGGCCTTGAGAGCAGTTTTGGGGCAGAAGAAAGACAAGGAGACTTATGTCATCATCTGCTATGCTTCTAAATTGTTAGATCCAGCGCAGCAAAATTACATTACCACAGAAAAGGAGCTTCTAGCAATCGTCTATGCCCTTGATAAGTTTAGACAATACCTCTTGGGCACTCATGTGATTGTCTATTCGGATCACTCAGTCCTTCGGTGTTTGCTGAAGAAAATAGACGCCAAGCCTTGACTCATCCGATGGATCCTCTTTCTCCAAGAATTCAACATTTTGATCAAGGACAAGAAGGGGACGGAGAATTACGTTGCGGATCACTTAAGCAGACTCTCGACTAAAAAAGATGACTCCCGAGTGGCCATCAGAGAAAATTTTCCGGATGAGTATTTATTTCACACCCCAACTAGATATGTGTGACCGGCATGAGAGATCGAATGGATTCCAGTATCCATCTCGAACTCTCATACGCCTAACTTAACTCCTTATTAAGATTTCTTTCAGAATTAACAATTGATTCGTAAAGGCAAACTCAAGATTTTACTACCATTGATTTCCAAGTAATATGTACAACAACACACAGTCACTTCTATATTACTACCATAACCAACAGATCTACTAGAGAGTCTGTATCTACAACTCCAAAATCAACATATACAAAGATATTAATCGACTAAATCCTAGCGAAGAAGAATGCTAGGCATACCGATTAACCTTGGTGAGTACTCTCTCCTAGATCTACCAACCAAAACTCTACCGTCTGCTACCAGCTGAAAAAGGTTTAGTACGAGAGGGTGAGTTACCACAACTCAGTGAATGAATAATACAAGGTATAAACAAACATGTACAAGCAATCACTACACATATAACATAATATAGTACAATTATACTAATATCCACATTCAATTCACGTTAAAACTATTAAGCACAAACAAGTCATGTTCGGACCGTGATAATTCACGTGCCAGCACCACAATCCCTGCTGACTAGGATATTCAGACCGTGATTCCATCACGTACGAACACCACCATCCCTATTGGCTAGGACAAACATAATTTTTAACAGACCGAAGTGCTGGCCAAGCCACATCGTGCTACCGCCATAACCTCCGGCTAGCTAAGGTATAACAGACCATGTGCACATGTGCTAACACCGCCCCTGTTAGCTAGGGTCATATCTAGGATAATATACCACATCTTCCATCACCAATATGCAACCATCATGTCTATTCACAATCATAACACGGTACATACACAGTCATAACAATTACTGTCACCATGTCTATCCATAACCATAACACAGTACATACATTTCTAACATAATTCGTAACATGATACGTCATCTTTCATCCAATCACCAAAATACTGCATCTAAATTCATAACATAATTCATATAAACAATCAGCATGCAATATTATCATGCAGTTTATACATTATATTATCCACTCACTGTTTGTATATACAGCAAAAGTCAGAATAAGCTTCACGTCCAGCTTACTCCCGAGCAGGTGAAGTCGCTGACTTTTCACCTAGCACCACAATTAAATAACATATCGATTATTCACCCAATAATTAAATAATAAACTGAATTACTATTATTCCCAAAACTGATCCTGACATAGGGACTAATTCGCAAACTCTAAAACATTTAAGACCAAACTTCACCATCTCTATAACTATAGGAACTAAATTGTAATTAATTTTCTGCAATTATTTTTCCAGAATTTGCAAAACATGAACAGCTGCAGAATTCACTTGTGGAGCTACCCAGGTTATTTACTTGCTCTTTTAACCAGTAAAATGCTATTTCATACCTTGATTAAATTGATAAAAACCTAATTGAACCATTTAGTGCCATAACTAGAGTTTAAAGAAGAGAAACTTATAGATCTACTCACAACAATTAATATACATGGTGAACTCATCCCTTAGCAGAAACTACACATATCAATTCATGAATTTCTACTCAAATTCCATAACACCCATACATCAAATTGATAAAGAATTGAAGTTTAGCTATTAGTCATAACTAACCTCAAGATTACCCAACCAATTACACTCTTCTACTCCTCTTTGCTCTTCCGATTGCTACATCTCAATTTCCTTTTTTTTCTTTTTCTTCTTCTCTGTTCTCGCTTCCTTTTCTTTTCTTTTCTTTCCTTTCCTTCTTTTCTTTCCTTTCCTTCTTTTCGTCTCCCGAACCTTCCCATTTCTTTCCTAATTCTATTATTTTATTATTATTTTATTCTATTATTTTAGTCCTTTAACCCTTATCTCACTTTTATTATTTTATCCTTATTTTCCTTACGAAAAGAAACTAATTTATTTACCAACTTAATAACGAAGCTCTACTAATGATTAAAAAAGACTTTCTAACTATTTTCTAATTAACCCGTACTCATCTAACTAATTAAAATAAGTCTAAGACATAATTCCTCGGGGTCTCACAATTTATGCCTAGCCGAGGCTGTCAGATTTCCATGGTTCACCAATATTGCAAATTTTTGCGCCACTGGTTCCTACCCAATCGGGGCCTTGAGCTCTAAAAAGCATCGAATCAGGAAGCAATCAAAATACTATATTTGGGATAGCCCCTACTTATGGAAGCACTGCTCAGATCAAATCATCCGACGTTGTGTTACCATGGATGAGGTACCATCAATCCTCAAATTTCGATGAGGCACTGCCATCGAAGGGGGACACTTTGCAGCAAGAAAAACCGCATTCAAGGTCTTGGAAGCTGGTCTCTATTGGCCATCGATTTTCAAGGATAGCTATTTGTTTTGCACTACATGCCCTCGATGCCAAGCAACAGGAAATATAGGAGCAAGAAATCAGATGCCCTTGACAAGTATCCTTTCTTGCGAAATCTTTGATATTTGGGGTATCGATTTCATGGGGCCCTTCCCGAACTCGTTCGGGAACACATACATCCTTCTTACAGTTGATTATGTTTCTAAATGGATCGAGGCCAAGGCCACAAAAACAGATGATTCAAAAGTAGTGGTGAACTTCCTACGGACTAGTATTTTTATTCGATTCGGGACACCTCGAGCCCTCATCAGTGATCAGGGGACGTATTTTTGTAATCGAGTGGTTTATTCCTTGCTCAACAAGTATGAAGTGACTCATAGAGTGTTTACAGCTTATCATCCTCAGACCAATGGGCAGGCCGAGTGATACAAGCCCAATATTCCAAGGAGCGAATATGGCCGAATTGATGAGGGTGAGTCGGATCTAGCCTCTTGTGAAGGTTGGGTTTGTAGACAACCTTGAAA
>NBIL01057747.1:0-12255 GCA_002752925.1 Viola pubescens var. scabriuscula | reverse complement strand
ATTATACATCACTCAACAAACACACCAACCTAAATCACTTCTTTAAGAACCAACTAATTGCATTTCTGTGGACAATTCATCTGAAAAATTGTTTCTTTAAGCGTTTGGGCAAATTGACATATGTTATTTTTTGTCAAACAAATATTTTATCGAAAGCGGCATTTCAACAAACAGGTCAGTTGCAGTCAAAAGAAATCAAATCTGGTTTACCACATCAAACACTGACCTTGAAAGTGAGGCTTTTTCCGATCTTCCCGGCGGGATGATTAGCGGCGTACTCTTCCTTACTCAGATTCTTAGCCTCCATGAGCGCAATCGCCACCGTATCCCCAAATACCATCTGAATCGCGGTGGACGTCACCGGAGCCAGATCGAAGGGGCACAATTCCCTCTCCACCGGCAAATGCACGCTCATATCACAAGCCGCCGCGAGCGCATTGCCTTCGACGGACGTGACCGCTACAAGATACGCGCCTTTGGCCCTGGCGCACGGGACAAGCCGCAGCAACTCCTCGGATGATCCGGACTTGCTGAACAGAACAAGGACGTCGGAGCGAGAGACGGCGCCGATGTCGCCATGGAGGGCGTCAAGAGGGGAGAGGAAGGCGGAGCGAATGCCGAGGGAAGTTAGGGTTTGGGAGATTTTGTTGGCGACGAATCCGGACTTGCCGACGCCGGAGAAGAAGATGGTGCCGCGGGAATTGAGGAGTGTCTGGGTGAAGGATAAGGTTTGGGGGAGATCGAGATTGTGGAAGAAGTAGTTGAGATGACTTTGCTGGGCTTTGAAGAGGGAGAGGAGGGTAGATTCGTCAATCTCTTTGAAATGGGATTTTGGAGATGGGAGATCTAAGGATGGAGGGAGAGAACCCATGTTGTCTGATTATTTTGGGTTCAGTCAAGAGTGGAGAAGTTTGCCGTTATTTATTTCTGTTTCGTTACGCGGTAAAATAGCGGTGGAGCTGGTGTCGGTGCGGCGGGTGATTAATTTAAGGGCCCGGATCAAAGATTTCTGTTGTGGTATTGGAGTATTGGACGCCAGAGCTGTTCAAATCTGTGTGATTATATCATTGATATTTATTTATTTTATATGATTTTTTTAACTATAGGATAATCTATTTATAAAGGTTAAACGAGGGCATTCAAAAGATACGTTGCTGTACATGTACTCGTCGCGTTTGCTTTTTTTTCCTATTAATAAAAAAATAGAAAAATCAAGAAATTATAATTTTTTAAATGCATTTTTAAAGGAAGATATTATAAGTTTTTAAACTATCGGGTTAATTAAATTGAATATTTTGTAATACAAGGACATCTTTAATTTTAAAAATAATATTAATATCTAAACTAAAAGAAAACCGAAAAAATAAAATAGAAAAAGTCTTGAAAAACAACAGAAAAAGAAGAGAGTAATTGCTATAAATTATAATATAACAACGAGCTAATAACTTAGTGGTACTAATTACAAATAAGGAAGAGTTAGATCTCAAGAATCAACAATTATAGTACATATTTGCTCTCCCTTTGGTGGATCTCTTTTGTACAGTATTTATGTGCATGACATTGTTAGAAAAAAAGGGCAAATACATCAGAATCTTATTATTTATAAACATAATACGAGTTTATCAAGAAAAAACCTAATGATTCATTTTGGATCTGCCAGTCTGGCATGCTAGTGACTTGAATATTTTGTTTGGGCCCCATTATATGGGCTTCATTCAGTTCACGAAAGCCCACGTAGAGAAGTAATTGCAGAAAGATGCTTCAAAGAACTCCTAAACTAAAATAATTCCTCTCAAAATGACCATCCAAATAGTTTTAAAATTTGCAAAACTAACCTATATTTTTCTAATTTATATGGAAATAAATAATTGCATCTAATATATTTGTTACATTTTTTTTCTAAATTTCATAATTCTTTTTGCAAAATTTAATACTTATCTTGAAATTTTTAACCACATTTTTTTTATCGCAAATAATTCCGACGCTAAATTTTTAACCACTCAAAAATGTTAAGATTGCGAGTTTTTGTGTCACTGTAAAATTTATATTACAAGATTGAATATAGAAATTTTGAAGGACCCACGTAGACAGTTGTAGACGCGTGCAACTCTCGTAATTTGATCCACATCCATCCAGACTGGATGTGACTCGCATGCAAATTCTTGGGCCTTACTAGTGGACTTGACAATTCTGTTTGGGTTAAATTTATTTCTCTACATCGGCTTGATTCAGTTAATTAGGCCCAATCTACCCGTCTTGCATTTTCCACTAGCCTCCCCCCCTCTTCTTCCTCATCTTGTTCCCCTGGAGGAAGAAGAAAAGCAGGGAGAGCAGCAAAATCCAAACAGAAATGATTCAAAAACCCAAGATTTGCGGGGTACAGTAGCTCCATTCTTTTCTTGGAAACTGAGAAAAAATTTACAGAGAGAAGAGAGGAGAGAGGACAGAGTAGATGGTAGGGGTCCTCTCCTCTCCTCTCCATTTTTGGTCAAACTTAACCAATCAAAAACCATTTAACTCTCTCTCTCTCTCTCTCAGATCAGTCATCGGGTTTTGAATTTTAACTTTTTACAGCAGCAGCAGCTGCTTCCTTCCTCTTCCTCTTCCTCACTACCAGGTCCAGGCCCAAAGATAACGGTACAAATTCATTCATTCATTCATTCACTCGTTAACTGTTCTGTTTCTCTGTACTTTTGTTCTATAATAATTAATCAATGCCACCACCACCATAGCTACCTATAGCTGTAGCTACTCATCTAAATCATCAAACCTATTCCTAGTCCACTGTTTTTGTTTTTGGGCCCTTCTTCTTTAAGCGGAAAAAAGGTTCAAAAGTAACATTAATACGGTCTAATTTCGTAGCAACCTTTCAAAGAAATTGATGAAGCAAATAAGCCCCAACCATATCCAAACAAGCACAGTACTCATAGGGTTAGATAATAGATTACATAGGCTTTGTTTCTGCATGAATTTCTGGGTTACACATCTACCCTACAAGACTCACCGCTGTGGTATACGTACGGTGGCCGGATAATTGAATTGCATGCAAGTTTTTTATGAATTGGTACCGGTTACTTACTTCCAGTTTTTGTTGTTTTCTTCTTGACATTAAAAATCACTCAGGACTTTCATCAAACAGTATAAAGGGGTGTTATATATACAGTATGCATGCCACATGAATCATGTCATTTGGGTCTAATTAATTAATTCTGAAAAAGGGCTAGCTAGCTGCAAAATCAACAACGTACCCCCTTCCCTTCCCTTCCTTCGTCTTCAATTTAATTTTGTCTGGCTGGGGTTGAAACGAACAAGAACCAACCAGTCATTAAAAACAAGAGAATTCAATGTTGTTTTACCAAGAACCAAGAACCAAGATGAGAAATTTATGAGATGCACGTGTTGTGAAACAATGGAGTTGTAGGTGATGATGCAGGAGGACCCCCACCTTCATCTATATCATCCCAATTCGCAAAATTGCAGAGTACTGGAGCCGGGCCGGGCTGCGGAGCCCGCACCCTCTACCCTACCGCGGCCCTGCTTCAAAATGGGTGTCACAACCAAGAACAGCTCATTCACCATTATAGTAACCAACATTATGATCATAACTGATCGACCATGAGAATTCAATTCAGAATAATCACTGCTCTGTTCAGATATGTTAGAATTTTATAATCCATTTGTTTCTCTCTCTCCCCTAGGGGTGAGCATTCACTGCTTCGAATCGGATTCAGATAATTTCGAATTAAATTGAATTTCGGTGTGAGTAATCCAAAGTATCCAAAAATGTCTCTATCCGACTATTTCGGGTCAGATCTATCGAATTTTAAAGATAAATTAATTTCAGTTTTTTTTAATCATCGGTTATTGTCTCTCTTACGCAACCTAACAAGTCATCACAAAAATATTACAACCTAATCAACCGAACAAAAAAAGAATAAAAAAATAACAAAATGGAAGTAAAACTAACCTACAATAATTAAATTCAGAACTTATTCAGATATTTTAGATTTTCGAATAAGTCAAATTGAATTTTGAAATTTATCGGATTCTCAACCTTCTATTTGAATTCTATCTAACAAAGTTCGGAACGAATCAAATGTGTTAGTTCAGATCAGATTGGATCGGATCTCTGATTCGTGACCACTATTTTTAATCTTCAACAATACATTGTATTTGTGCAGTAAATGATAATTTGTGGAGTAGTCGTGAATTCGCGACTCATGTTATATATTAATAGAGGCAAATTCTAGAGCGACGTGACGACATTGTAATTTACAATGCCAACATCTTAGGACGTTGACACTTGTCTTGTTATTATTAAAAATTATTATTTATAGAAATAAAGAAGAAGCGTACACACCGGTTAATTATAATAAGTAAAAAATATATATTTGAGCAACGTCAATTATTTCTTTAATCATCATTCTTGTCGATTTAATTAGAGTGTTGATTATATAAAATGTTTACATCCAACTCATGTTAATGTTGTCGCTTACATTTCTAATCAGTAATATTGAGTTTAAAAGAGGAATATAGTATATCAATTATTATCGATTACTTCTACCATTAGTTATATTTAATTATAGTAAATAATTATGATAGAGCAACATTGACATTGTCGATTACTTTTCTAGTCAATATTATTGTAAATTTTTTTAGTATTGTTGATTATGTAAGATGTTTATGTCCAACTACCTTAATATTTTCGCTTATATTGTTAAAAAAGTTAGTATATCCTGTGTTGTCGTGCAATATCATAATTGACATCATATCAAATAAACATAAGTACCGATTACATCTACAATCAATTAAATTTAATTATCGAAAATGATTATAACAAAGAAATATTGATATTGTCGATTACATTTCTAGTCAACATTATTGAAAATTTTCTTAGTAGTGCTGATTATATAAAATGTTTATGACCAACTCACTTTAATATTATCGCTTATATTAGTAATATTAAGTTTTAAAAAAATAGTATAACAATTATTGTCATTCAATATCATAATCGGCATTATATCAAATAAACCTAAGTACCGATTACATCTACAATAAATTATATTTTAATAATTTAATAGGACTATTTTATAAACAAAATAATTTTTACATTTCAATAATTTAATAAGATTATTTTATAAACCAAATAATTGTGTCCATTTTGTCCACTACTACATTTCCAATCAATCATTTTGTCCATTTCAATAAGTTCTATCAAATTAATTAATATTTTATAAAACTTAAGAATATATTGTACCTATTAAAGGTTAATCATGTTTGCTTCATTTTGAATTGAATACACGATAATTGTTTTTGTTTCACCATAATTTTTTGAGCGATGATTTTATATAACCTTATATTTAATTGTTTAACTTGTTAATATCTTCTTGTTATAATACTATACTTTTATACTTAGTTCATTGTTTATTTTATTTATAAGGTAGTCTTATTAAATTTTTATTTACTAATTTGTCTTAAAAGATTTTCATTTGATATTTATGTACCGAAGTACATTTAAATGCATTAAGTTAAACCATTTATGCGGAATTGATCTAATTGATAATACTTTTATAATCCATAATGTGATACATAAAATCTATTGAGATGTTTCATATTCTTTTCAAAATTTATAGAATTAGTACCTCCACTAGTTGGTTTACTTGAGTTTAGCTTCTTCTTTTTTTTTTGTTCATTGTGGACTTTTGTCTTCAATTGACTAGTTTTGATCATTCTTTTGATAGACAATTGATGTTATATATATTAGAGAATTTTACTTTTATATATCGAATATATAAACATTTTTCATGTTCAATGATCCATTATACTTTCAAGCTAACATATAAACGTATTTTTTGTTCAATGATCCTTTATAATTTGACCCTTATCAATATAATGATGTATTTAGGTCATTAATTTTTGTTACAAATTGAGTAGTGATTGATATTTTATTTTTTTTACTACTCACACTTTAAAGGACATGATTTTCTGTTAATAAAGTTTGATTTTGTTCTTATGTAACTCTAAAGATTAATTTACATTAAATCAATTTTATAATAAAGTTAAATTTTTATAATTTCTACGATAATTAAACTAATTAGATGTAAGTTACATGCCTTGTTGCTTGGAGTCATTACTCATTAGCTCATAGTTGCACGGTATTTCATTTGAGTGTATACGGAACACAATTCATGAGGAATAAAGTTTCATACTTGTTACTAAACAAGCCGTTAGTTGCATAAAATCACCTCATCGTTATCTTAATAATACACTCGTATATACCAAATATGTCTTATTTCTAAGTTCAACATACTATTTTAGTAATTATGAAATCATGTTTGTTTACCTACTTTTTCTAGTCATCGCTTAATGTTGTTTTAAAATAATAGACGTTTTGTGTAGTTGGAGTAGTTTTCAAAATAGTTTCTTTTTAGTATGCAGAAAATGATATTAATTAAATGACATTTTACAAATAGAGTTGAAAAATAATATAACTTTAATGATTATTATGAGAGAATTGAAAATTTGACGAAACTAATATGAAAGATTAATGGAAAAAAATAAAACTTTAAGGACTATTTTGAAAAAATCAAACAAATTAATGAGGGGGCAAATATAAAAAGAATAAAACTTAAAGAATTATTATAGGAGAACTGAAAATCTTAAGGAAGCTTTGACTCTTTCCGATCCCTCTTAGGTTTCGTTGTTGAATAATGTGCTCGTGGAATCCAATGAGCAACATTCGTCAATTCTTGGTCAACATTGTTTATGGTTGAAACTAGGACGATATCAAATCGTCTTCGAGCCCAGAACATGTAAGGGCATCACAGACCTGTTATTACCTCAAACTTCCTTGGCCTGGAAGGCCATAGTCCCTCTAAAAAGCTAGTCGCGGAAGGATACCTCCGCATAGCTAGTTAGCATGTTGAGGTCTCGTTCATTAACGGAAAAAAAATTACTAACATATGGAGTACTATTTTAGCTAACGAAAATTACCTTAATTCTAAAATATAAAAAGAAAAAGAATGATCATATTTGATTGACTTCACTTATATTTTTCAAATTTTATCAAAAAATAATAATAATAAAAGGGGAAGATGACAATTTAGCCTCCCCGTAGTATACTTTAAATCAAAATTTAGTTTAGATGGTGTATTTATAGTTTTGGAGTAGTTCCGGGGTGGGCCTAATTTTTGGCTTTGCAATTAAAGCAGCCCAATACTTTCGTCGCACGTGGTATATAATTTCTATATGGTGGGACCCGACAGAATCTGAGTGTTATAAATACATCACAGTTCATCAAGTGACAAGACGTGTCCTGCCTAACTATTTGTACACTTCTAGGAGAAAAAGTAACCCAACAAAAAAACTCAAATCATTCTTTCTCGCCCTTAAATAATCATCATTTTTATTATTTTTAATATATTATAAAATTAATATTTATTATTTCTTGAATTTCATCTTAAAGTCTTCAAAGCTTAATATTTTTAGACAATTTATAACTTTAATCCAAAATTGTTACTAACATAATCATTCTCTGTAGGCTAATATCAATATACAAAAAATATTATAATATATAAAATAGTCTTTAGTTAATTAACGAAATATTTAATAATTATACACGTATACTAATATTTTTTTATATCAAAATGAAAGAAATAACAAGGCGGTTCTTAGGAATGAAATACACGTACGATCACCTTAGAGCATTAAAATAAAAATAATTTTTTAAATTTGATCTAAATATTAAAATTTTGACTTGTCTAAAATCTTAATCGTACCAAATAAGTATATATACTAAATATAGTAAATATTTTATTCGTAAAAATATAACTTGTTAAGATATATACCAATGTTTTCTTACTAGATTTAAATTTTGAATGTCTTAACTTTCATTACTAATTAATTAATATTAAAAAAAATTGGGTCAGAGCTTGGGCGGGCTTGGGCCCACCCGTAGCTCCGCCTCCGGCTATAATAAATTTAAGTCAAATTTTAAAGTATTGTGAGACATTGTATTAATTAATTAGGACAATGGTATGTATACAGTATGGTAGTATTATTCTTACTCCCTAAATTATTATATATTATATCTTTTGAGCTAAAAAATTACTATACTAAACAGAGTAAAAAAGTAAATCAATAAATCAAAGGAAAATTTGGAAAATTTGTATACTAAAAATGAAAAATATAGCAATAATAAAAAAAAAGGGAATAATTTGAAAAATATTGTATACATTGGTATGAATATTATGATTACTCAAAAAACCCTATACTTTGGTATTTTTTGTTTAAAAGAAAAAAACATAATTTAACCGCTTGAGGCCTGAGAGTGGACTAGTGTGGGACCTAGCATAGCCACTGATGTCCAGGATTTAGACTGTTTGACCCAATTAAGTGCTGTGATTGTGAGAAATAAAATCAAGGGCCTGCTATTGAAACGCGTCACCGATCCAGTACGGTGTTCCGGAGGATCCTAGCCGTGCGAAGCGACAAGTGGGAAAATGCATGTGTACGTGCGTTTTGCCTTTTATGAGAGGGGATTTATGTTAACTGTAGCCGACATAGAAAACAGGTGTGCACGTGGATTGTGGTAGATGTGGGTCCTAACTGGGTCCAGCCCAAATTTTGCGGTCAGATCAAACGTCTAATCAGACTGACCATAGATTGCGGGATTCTCGTACCGGTGGTCTTGATTTCAGTGGATCATCACTCACTTCCTCCTCCCATTGAATGACCTTTTTATTTATTTTTTCTATTTTTATGAGCTCTCTCTTCAGTTCAAGTTTAGTCTTTAGATGTGTTCTCTGTAGTTCCGTATCATCCACATCTTGAATTTCACCTCTTTGTTAGCGTAACGAAATTGGATTGTCAAAGTTAATAGAATAATTTTATATATAATTTTAAGTCAAATCATTCAGAAAGGAATAAAAAATGCAAACTTTTTCACGACAAATCGAAATGTAATGTGATAATTTACCATAAAATAAAATAAAATAAAATATGTAACACGAGACCTCCGAGTTATAAAATTATTCATCAAAATTCAAACAATACCAATAAAACTATTGTACATGGACGAGTCCATTTGAAGTTTATTTCAACACTACCTAAGTTTATAATTATTTCAAAATTCAAAATTTAAAATTTCCTAATCTACAACCACCAACCCTAACGTGCAGCTTTCTTATTGGCTAATGTGAGTGGGTGAACGAAGTGACATGACATACCGAATATAATTACTCCATACCTTGAAGGGGGTAAATAGATTAATAAAGCTTTATATGAAATAAATAGGCGACCAAATAAGGCATACCAATCATACATTTTTTGGTTCTTGAGTCGTGGAATCTTGGCATTTGCTTGGTTTGTCCCTGGAATATGTGTTCGTGTTTTATTGACTTAAATTTGAGTCGTTTTTTGAAATTTTATCTGGTTAGAATCTAAAATTATCTTATACTAATGTAATGTTTAGATATCGGATGGTTTTAGTTTGGGTTCTTGCTTGTTGATGTAAGAAATTCTTTCACTTGGGGAGCATCGTAGAGCACCTCATCATTACCCATTGTTAGTGGACGCGCATTTTGGGTTTTAGTAATTTATATTAAGGGGATCGAGAGAGAGGGAGGGGTGCAAGTGTGATGATTAATTTCAATGAATACTAAGAAAACTTGCGATAGTAATACTGCTACTATATGTTTCGTCATTGACTAGAAGTGTTAGAAGTGTGCAAGATTATTAATTACTAGTCAATCATTCCAAAAGAGATTCTTTAAAGCTGTTGTTTTCACTCGGTCCATTTCCATTCAGGTAAAGTAAAGCCAATATAACTAGATATCTTGAAAGGCAGCTCTGCCGTTCTTCCTTCGTTTCCAAAACGGCAAGTTCTAACTTTTTTTTTCTCCAAATTTACTACTATGTTTTTAAACAAAGTATACTGGCTAGTTTAAGTTTTTGGTAGCTTGATTTGTTAAGTTGAGTGAAAATTAAATGGAAGGAAAGAAAAAGAAATGTCAATAAATGAGAGGAAATAAAATATATTCCCTCCGTCCTTAGATAAATGACGTCCAAACTATTTTCACGGGAATTAAGAAAATGATTTATTTATATTTTCGATCTAGGTCTAGCCAATTATTCTCAATAACTCTAATAAATGTAGTCAATTAACGTTATTTTTTATCTCGCAAAGACAAAAAAAAAGTTATTTGGGAATCTTTTTTTTTTATGACAGAGGGAGTACTTTTTTTGTTTAACTGTGGAAATAATATTGGAAGGAAAAAATAAATGTAAAAGTTAATGTAAAATATGTTCATTCCTTTATCGTATCTATACTCTATTTTTTTTCCAATGAATTAAGCATACATTGATTCTTTCTGGAGGTAGATATTGATGTTTAAACTTAAAAGGAAGAAAATCATAAACAAAAGAATTAATTTATTTTTGTTTTCTAATAAAGAGAAAGAATTACATTATCTATAAATTGTTTTCTAATAAAAAATGTATTCATTCTCTTATTTCCTTTCGACCAAACACAGTGTTAGTACATTATTATCACTATAGTCTCCATCTCAACATAAGTAGTACTCCTTCTATCCTCCAAAAATAACTTACACAATAATTAATTACTATTTTTGATGTATTTTTAATCAATGTTCTCCATTCTTTTATTAACTACACTCAATCAATATTAATTTTATTTCCCTAATACATTAAAAATGATAAAAACGACGTTTTTTTAAGGACAAAAAAAAAAAATAGTCAAAAAGTCATTTATTTGAGATCAGAGAGAATATTATTTTGAGAAATTACGTAGGTAATTTATTCTCTGCTTTCTAATTAAGTATATCTTAATATCGAGTATTTTTAGGAAGAAAATTCATATATTTTACCTAGAAAGCAGGTCATTTAATATTTTGTTGATTTACATACATGAACATTTAGATATATAAATGAGACTCTAACTCTTCCTATTCGCAGTGTACACTTTTCTATTATTCAAATTTCAAGAATAGCTCTTATACAAATCTTGATCAAATCCATATCACAGAAGAATTGACCTATTTAATTAACTAGCACACGTGGCAGCTCAACACACTGTAAATCCTATACCAACACATGTTTGACGACAAATCTTAGACTATTCATAAGTCCGATCGATGAAACTCATAAAAGCTGATCAATTTAACAAGTTTTTTATTAAAAGTACTTAGGAATAATACCCACTGAATGTAATGTGATTAATGTAAGTGTAGAACACGCATATATAGTATGTATATTATGGTACAAACATAATGTATTGTGCAATAAAATTCTTATTTGTGCTTTGAGAAATTAATTAACTTCATATATCATCACATGCGGTCTCTCCACATTAATCGCTAATTGCACTACTTTTATATGCAATATTATAATTTGTAGTTAAAATTCACATTTGATGATCAATTTTATTACTATTGTTTAAAAGCGCGTGTATATATATATATATATAAGCAATCAAGAAAAGCATTCGTCTAAGACAAAAATATAATCCAGAAAATCCAAGAGATGACCCAACATATCAGCCAATTGATGAAGAGTTGTCGGCCAGATTAGTTGAAAAAACGACCTCGAATCACCATATATATATATATATATATGTGCATAAAAATAAAAAAAATAAAAAAAATAAAAAAAAATCCATCCCCCATCTGATCACGGTCTTGTTTCCTAATTATCTTAATCATTATATTCTTATTATAAAATATTTTATATGTTCTATTTAAATACGTCTAATTAGATCGATCATATTTACAGGCGGCTGATAATATAAAACATGTACAGTGTTGCTATAGTAGCTTCAATAATGGCGAACGTAATGATGTAGACCGACTTCTTGTCCTTTCTATTCTAATTAAATTTCTTACTTTCAAAAGTTGTTGTGACAATGCTTTTCTCTTGATTGAAACCCTAGCTACCAGAACTCTACTGTTTCACATGTGAAGCTAATTGCCAATTAATTAAGAGCTTAATATATGGATACAATATTCCTTAATTAAATTAAATAAATAGAAATTGTAAAGGAAAAGAAGAAACAAATTATTGAGCTAGAGGGAGGGAGAATTAAAGACTGGATCGGGAGTAAGTGGAAAGTGGAGTTCAAATTTTCTTTTCCTTTTTCCTGGTACTTCTGATATTGATATGACTAATAAGGGAAATGGCAGAATGGTTGGTATATCAAAAGCAAATAGGGTAAAGTATATTTATTTCCTTTTATCTCTA
>NBIL01057739.1:0-11669 GCA_002752925.1 Viola pubescens var. scabriuscula | reverse complement strand
TATAATTAATCCTCAAAGACTGCAACATTATTAACATTATTAGAAACGCTCTGCAAGATTAACATTAGAGTTCTGGAAATTTTAAAGGAACGAACGTAACTCTGTACTGTAGCTTCCTCTAATTCATTCAAGATTGCAAGATTCTCCTGTTAAGTTAGCTGCAGACCTTATAGTAGAAGCAATTTACATGACAGTTTTTTTCCAATTTCTCTTTGTGAAAACATCGTGTACAGAAATACAACAACAATTTACCAACACCCACAACACCACTCCACTCCTTGTCTAAATAACACCTTCATCCATTTGCAAACCTACGACGGCTTCCTACCTTTACCCTCTCCAGTTCTCCCATCTAAAACGTTCATTACTCACATACTGCTACATAACCATCAATAGCTTACAATTCCCTCCATTTCTTCTTCCTGTCATTTCTCGTCTCCCTTTTCTCCCCGCACGTACATAATCTCAAAAACCAAAAAGAAAAGGAAAAAGAGTAAAGAATGTTACTGTGCTTCCAACTCCTCCTCAGGTAAGACTAAAGTCAACAAGGAATACTTCACCCGGAGAGAGATCCTCCCCTTCTCAACGACTAGTCTTGCCCCAGAAACAACCCAATAACCAGGCGTTTCCTGCGGCCCTCTTGCCATCTCTGTCGTATCAACAAACTTGAGCAGCTTTGGAGCTTGGACAGGCACTGGAGGACCGCCAGGATATACAGCAGAATTTATATTTACATCAGCTGCCCGTGGCGGTGGCTTCTGTACTGATGTGAAGTGATGGCTGATTAAAGTTGATAAGAGGCCAGACTTTGGTGCTAACCCCGGTGATCCATCCCACTCAGGATGTTTTACAAGCATAGCTCCCGACAAGGTTGAGAATCGAAGTCGTAAGAAGAGAATGTTTTTAAATCCAGAGCTATCAACCTCTAATTGTGCTCCCGTTACTATGGACAGATCTTCTTCAGACTCAACAGGGGCTGTGCAAACATGAGAGAAATTCTTCCATTGAACTTTCTCATAGTATTTGCGATCATACCGCTCTCGACCAAAATTTCCACTTGGATCATCTCTGAGTTGGAAGATTTTCGGAAGAGAGGAAAGGTGCTGCAAGTGTATTGCCAAATGATTGCTTCTTTTACCTTCAAGATAAAGCCGAAGCCCAGTGACTGGCCTCTTTCCCACATCAACCTAACAAAGAAATCATAAGTATAAAGAAGATTTTAGTAGAAAAGGAAATCCAGATCAATTACTAGTTTTGACATTCTCTACAGCATTGTATTTACCAACACATCTAACTGAGTGAGTTTCAAAAAAAAAAAAACACATCTAACTGAGTCAATCCAGCTCCATATGTAACAAAGCAACTGCAATTTTTCTGGACAGCAAAATACTAAAGCTCATTTGGACAACAAAACCTATCCAAGTTATTCCGTTTATCTTTTTTAGTGTTCATAACATACATTTACTTTAGCTGGTCTTCCATGTTGGTTCAAGCTTGTTCTGTCAAATGTTGCGACTACCCCCAGTGGCCCAAATTCCTTTTATTTGTCATCTCTTTTGTAATCTACTCAAAAAGTAACAACCTCAACATAATTGAAATTAAATTTTGTATAGTTTCATGGATTGTTGTAGCCACATGCACAACAATAAGAAAAATAAATGTAATTACAGTTGCACTCCTCATAAACATCTAGTACAGAGGATAAATATTGGAAACTAACAGAAGCACATCAACAAGATGCAGCAGACCAACATACTTGCACAAAATTCAGTTATACATAATGATATCACCACAACAAAGAATGCCAAAAGATCTAGCACAGTCAAAGTAAAATACAAAACTAGCTTTATAGGAGAAGAATGTTTACTGGAGTAGTGTTCACGAAAAGCTTTGGGCCCATAAGACTGAACTGTAAAGAAGATGTGTTTTGCTGCTTCCGCTGTGGACCAAGAGGAAGTTCACTGAACACAGGCGCCCACTGTCTTGGCAACTGAAATTCCAAAAATTGGTGTAGCTCATCAATTGGGGGCTTATCTGCAGGTATTAGCAATAGAATGAAAGTTAATCAAAATGGGAAAAAATAATGCAGCAGTAAGCAAAAGGTAGGTATTGGATAAATCAAAATTGCACAGGGGGAGGGGAATCACAGTCACAGGTGCCTCAAAAGGAATTTCCAAGGAATACACACACACACACACACACACACACCCCTACATGCACATACATAGTCAAGATATTTTACTTACACCGTAAATACAGATTTATAGCATGGCTCAAGAATCCACTCCCTGGGACTCCGTTCAAAAGTGAGGTAATTGGAATAAAGGACATTGAGATTACATCTGGCTCAGATTGTACACTATGTAACCACTCACTGTGAGAAAGGATTCGATTGTCACTTCCACCTCTCCTCTTGTAAATTCTTGCAATATCCTACAATTACAGCTGTTAGTATGAACTAGAGAAATTATAATGTCATCCAAAGGAAAGACCTCGAGACCAAACCCTTTAGCAGGTGACTTTCACCAGCATACAAAGAACTCATGAATTGTGAAAATGAGCTGTAAATATTAATCAGGGTACCTCCTTGTTGGAGTAAGAGCTTGATGTACCCATATCAGCAAACCTCAACCTATGCTCCCTGATTTCAAACTGGAAAAAGAACAATTTAGGATTTGAATGCTGGAAGGTAAAAAATGGGCTAAAATTATTTCGAGAAAAAATGTTAATGGTGTAAAATAGATTCAGTTCCTAGGGATTCTCTGTCGGGAAAAAAAGAAAGACTGCTTGAAACATAGCCATAGAATTTGATCCCTTGACTTTAGAACCTTAATCTTTACATATCAATAACACATTAAGATCCAAATACCTATTCATTGTGTACTACATATGGATGCTGTGTGTGGTTCACTGGAAATGCAAAGAAACAGATCTGAATTAACAACTTGGACTTGAGCTTTAGCTCAGAAAGATGTCCACTTCCCACATGATAACTAGGAGGGCCAATGTCAAGGCTTCAATCCGTCTATGGGAGGGTAATGTACAAATAATAAAACGAAACAGTAAAAAAAAACTTAAAAATCACCAACTTAGAACCATGAAATCCTTCTCCCTAACCTCTCCCTGCCGAAGAAAATAAAACTTAGAACCATCAAAAAGATTTCACATCAGATTACTAGCAAGATTCTGCAGCTAAGTGAAAGTCAGGCATTTTATTTTGGAGAGTAAAGTCAAGCAATGGAATGTGCACGTAAAAAAGAATAGCAGCAGTAGTACAAATGATAAAAGAGAAAAAAGGAGAAGAAAGAGAAAACTAGCCTTTATCATTCCCAGATACAATTTATAATTGATATAATAGTTCGATTGAAGCACTGAGTTTTTACTTTAAGCATCATAAGCTCAAGTTCAAGTATTAACTTGCGTCATGGCAACAAATGGTTGTGCAATAATAATATTCACACTTGTTATCATAAATAGTAAAAACTGACCAGATGCTGGTAGAAAAATGCAGTAAGCAGGCATTTCTTCGACTAGTAAACCTACAGCATGCCTCATTTGATGTATACTTGTCATCCTCAAGAAAAAAATTAATGAACACCTCATTGGCTAACACCAGAAAATACTTCTGTTCTGAATTTCCAATCAATACATATATTGGTAACTAATTGTAATTGAGTTTACACAGAATTCATTTAAGAAACCACACCCCACCAGTCAAATCAATGCTCGGCGTTCTTAAAGATAGCATCAAACAGCATAACAACCCATAATACTAAAGCAAGAATCCCGATTAACAAATACATCCAATCATACCAAAGTTCTAAGCAAAATTATGCATTTATAGCTATACAATGGCCAAAGCCCTTTTTCACCCTTGAGCTCTCTTACTTGGTCAATTTCACCTTTTTTTCCTTTTCTTGGTCAATTTCCAATGTTAAGCTATTGTTAGGTTTGTTTTAGCACCTCATTCAATAAAATAAAAAAACAATAAGGTTCACCCAACATAAGCATAAAATAGTTTACATCAAAAAGGAAAATTAAATATTAAAAAAAAAACAAAAACTGGAGAGAATTCTTTCGTTGCTCCCACCACTGTCATTTAAGTCCCCATATCTTTCCCTCCCAATCCGACTGCAATCACCTTTACTTAAGACCTTTCACACAGCTGTTTCCTACGATCCTGGTAAGCTATAACCTTCCAATCAATAGTTCAATACCCATGTTAAACTTTTCTATAATATTTAAGAACCCCACAGTTCTATGATCCTTCTAATTTACCTCCTCTTCTCTTGGTATCCCTTTTCCTTTGGCAATTCACGAATTATAGTGGTGGCAGATTCATAAACTGGCGACAATTCAGTGATAAGTTAAGGTGGCAATTAGCAATCAAGACAGGCACTATGTGGCTAAACGTCATAATATATAATATAGATGATTTTGTGGTGGCAGACATTGTTAGTGGCAAATCTGTGGGTTGTAGACTAATGGGGGCAAGTTTTTGGTGGATTCTTTTATCAGTCTATCAGTGGCGGTAGATGATTTTACTTAAAGGTGCAGATGCAGGTGAGGGATGGTGATTTGGATGAGCGCTGACAGATAGTGTTGGGCTGTGATGAACCTGTATGAGAGAGTTGTGAGGAAGAGGGATGGGAGAAACTGAGAAGGAAAAAAATATTGCTTTCTTTTCAATTAAAAATTGTTGCCATTTTGCATCACTGGTGGACATGGCTGTGAGCCTGTGAAAATATGGTTCTATGGCATTTAAGCTTAGACAATTTTTTTTTTTTTTTTTAAGAAAAAACAGAGAGGCTTATGAGGATTTCCAATTTCTTGGTTGCTTCAATAAAACTCTTTCGTGAGCACTTGTCAGGAAAAAAATTAAGATTTTTGTATTACAATGGGTATCTACCCAAGAGACTATAATCTCTTTTGTTTTTAATTTTTTGAAGAACAAATTGCCTTTTTCAGTTAATTTGGATTTTTAGACTTATTTTTCACTGACACAATTTTCTCTTTTTGTTAAGAAATTGATTAAAAGGAATGGCATCCTGGTCTTTCAATGTGCTTGAGGGCTAAATAAAGCATAAAATTGGCATGTGACCAAGACACAAAGTTGAGAGGTGAAAGCGGCAAAATGACACAAGCTGCTGCATAGTGGTCAGAAAACTAAATTTAACAACCAGAGTTATACTGTATGGCTCATGTGAATAATAAGGTGTCAAGATAGAAAATATTATGTTCAATACTTCAATTTCAAATCAGACGTAGCATAGAGCAATTAACCACAAACCTTGTTGTCCTGATAACCTTCCTGCGAAGATACACCGTAGTGCCCATTCATATCTAAAAACCTTTTATCTGCCATCTCTTTTATTCTCTTTTGTAGATCAGCGGGCTGAAGGGTTGAAGAATGCTGTTGCTTCACGTATATTACATCCTTCCCGCCCATCTTCACTCCAACAATAATATGAGTGCCAAACGTCTCGATAAATCTGCAACATTTAAATACATAAACTGATCTCTCAGCTCAGAGACCAGGCAAAACTGCATAACTTATATCTAGCAAGATTTTTTATGGACATGCAAAAAGAAACAATAAAGAAACAACAACAACTAAACAACTTCTACACAAAACATGATTAAACATCTTAAGAATTTTGCCCTATGTGGATTGAATTGCTTACTAATGGAAATCAAAATCAATTCCTTCAGTCACACAACCAGCACGCATGAAGTTAGGCACTCATTCAATAGGATGGTAACGGTGGCATAATATGTACAACACTTTTTTTTCTTTTCCCTTTGTGTGTCTCTATGCACTTTTGCACATTCCTAGTACAGCAGCGAGGCAGCAATAAGCTAATAGAAAAGCCAAGTTTAGTAACACTTAATTAGAGCCTAGTCTATAGTGCCATACATGCTAGAAATGTATCGAATCATATACCTAACTTCTACGAAAACTGAAAAACTAGCAAAAATATGTACAATACTGTAATGTTAATTGAAATGATAACACAACAGTTTTACCAATTTATAAATTAAAGACATTTATGAATTTTAGTAAAGCATTGAGATTCTGAAACTATGCACAACTGTCCTGTCCATTTTTGGTGCATTTCTTGCACTCAGGTTTAAAAAGAATGAGGCTTCCAATCTTCCTAATTATAGGCTTTAAAGGGGTATACTATGAATGTAATAGGTTTAAAGTCTAAAAGAAAATTAAACCATTTTATGAATGCCTCTATTAATTCCCCTTTCTGCCTTTATATACTGACAAATACTTCTATCACTGTATGAAACCGTCATGCCAGACACGCAAGGTAACAATTGTGTTGCATGCAAAATAAGACACTAACTAAAAATGTCTATAAATAAAATTTACCCGACAGCAAAAGTTCACCTGAGAAATTATTACTCATTCATGGAAAAGTTTTAAAACTCAGCTAAGGAAAGACGCTGTTTACAGTATGACACCATTATGACAGCTTACTTTGCTAATGCAGCAGGATCCCATGATGAGGGGACAGCTCTCTTGACATGATCACATAGCACTATCTGAGACTTCTCTAAAGCAACTGTATATAGTGTAATAAACACCCCATCAAAAGCAAGTGTTTTCGTGATAGCTGCATCTTTCTGCCAACAACCAGAGAATTCAAACATGGCATTGAAAAGACCAGAAGGAATTTTTCCAGTCAACGACAATTCCTGGTTGAACTGCTCTGACATCTGGAAGGAATTGGGAAAAATAAGAACAGATGAGAAGGAGGATCAAGAAAAGTAAGAAACAAAAGAGAATCATTATCTTTTCAATTATACACTTCAATCCATTAAAACATGCCTATCTTTTGAAAACAAAAACAGAGAGAGAGAGTTTCCATTTTGAACATTCCAGTCCAATAAGTTGAGCAAATGCATCTAATAATTCAAAAGTCTCTCTGTGACACATATCTTATCCACACACAGCAAGCCATAATAATCTGCATGGGAAAGACATAAAAAAATGATCTCAGATGGTGAAACAACTACACTCACCTAATCATCCTGATGTGACAAAACCATGAGAAAAGGGAAACATAGAGAAAAGAGAGAACCTGGGCAAGGAAAAAAGAATAGACACAAGAAAAACAGTGCAATAACATGTTGAATAAGCTAGTTTAGTGATGAAGCTACATGACACATCAATGTTTACAATCCACAAGCATAAAAGATTGATCATTTGAACATGTATCATGCCATAAAAGAAAAGAAGAAGAACATCACCTACCTGTTGGAATGACAAGACATCAGACCTAAAGCGGGTTCGTTCCCCTTTATCGCATTTTATCGATTTGGATACACTTGGGATTGAAATCCCACCTGGCAAAGCAATTTCTTGACAATCCTTGGTACCTTCATCAATCTCAATTAGCCGCAAATGTCTAGGATCCCCTTTACAATATTTCAACCGCAAATCAACTGCAATATCATATCCACGCCCTATTGATCCAATTGCAATCTCAGCTGCTTTATGCGCTGGAACCCTAAGTGCCATTATTCACCACACATCACTGCTCTTCAAGTCTTTCCCAATCCTATGACTTAAAATACTGGAATGCAATCCAAAAACACCCATTTCAGCTCCACCAGATACAGATTAATAAAATAATGGTGATTCCCGTGCATGGTAAGACTAAAAATATATAAATTAGCTTATTTAGATAAAATGAAGCTAAAATGTGAAAATGCTACTACCTCAAGCTAAACCATATTCCTCATTGTTTTCTTAAATCAATCTAAAGACTATATAACACCCACCCTCACTTTTTTTTTTCAGAAACGAATCAATCAATAAAATGAATTAAAAAGCAACATGCAATTCAAGAAAAATTAGAAATGCGCAAAAGACTTGACGAGAAAACTAGATCTAACATATTCCTTTTTTTCTGTTGTGACGAAGGAAGTGCATGCAAATGAAGAGAACTCTTACATTTTGACTGGAATCGAAAAGAGCAAGCAAAGCCGTTAATCACTTCCCATGGATACAAACGACGGAAAAGTTGAACGCCACGAGTACGGTGAATAACTGAGCCGTGCTTTCTGTTGTCACTTGAAATAGTGACTAACAGAGTGCTAAGACAGATTCAGACTCGGACTGGAAGAGACCGGAAAACCCTAGTAAAAAGTACTCCGTAAAAACAAAGGATTCAGGTTTTACTTTCCCGGAGCAAAATAAGCGTATCATGTTTTTCTTTTTCTTTTTCTTTTTTCCATTTTTTATAAAATGAATATATATAATTTTCGTTAATAAAAAAAATCGTTAATATAAAGAACATTTTGACTAACAGAGTAGAACAAAATGTTCCAACCCGGAAAATAAATGGATATGTAGTTGTAAGAGTTTTTCTACCTGATTCGGGAAAATCAACTCAAACTAGTGAGTTAATTTATCGGATCAATAACCAACCTCCATATATTCTTTTTACCACCATAGGAATTATACATGAGCAAGAATTTTCTTTAGTTAAAAGCTCTCAATTTCTTCGTCTTCAACTCTCCTTTTTTTTCTCTTTGTTCTAATATGCAAAACTTCAAAATCCCTTCTTTATCTTCTCGTCGAGTTGACTTAATATTTTTCTTGGTTCTTGACGCTATTTTTTCTTTTTCGTTCTAATGTGCAGAATGACAAAATCCAAAACTCCTCTCAAGCGGTTCATCTTCTCATCGAATTTCAATGAAGCGTTTAAGAGTATAAATCATTGAAATCAAAGAGGTAGACTAGTTGATGCTAAAATTAATCTCCTTGTTTAACTTGAGGTGGTTTCGGATAAACTTTGAACTTCTGTTTTTATTCTCTCAGTTTTAGATCAAGTCATACTTGTAGGTTTTTATGGATGCAGTGACATAAAATATAATGGGTCAGCCCTACGTCTCATACGTGTGTGTGAAAATGCACCAAAAAATGAAACAAGTTCCATTCCAACCTAATTAGAATAGGATCAGGGGTTTGTTTAGTTATACGAAGATCAAGTTGTTCAGTAGGATAGCCTCCAAATATCAATCTATTCAATCAAAAATAAGAAAAAATAGACCGATAAGGGGTTTATTTTAGGAAGGACTGAAGAATTAGATCTCTTTGTAAAGAGAATATCTCATGTAATTCTCAATGTTGATTGTCAAGTGGCTACAAATTGATTTGTCTGAATAATTATTAAAGTTTGTACCAATTCTACTGATATTTACTTTGTGTTCCACTCTTGCTCATTTGCTCTGTTCAAAATTTTGACATTCATTCTCTGCACACCAGTCAAACATTCTATGTCGTTCAGTGTAGACATTTCATGTTCTTGTGACACAGCCACAAAGTATTACAAAGCAACTCGACGTTTCTTGCACTATAAAACGACGCACTACATGCTTTATTTTTAAATTTTCGAGGGCTGGAAAAAAAATTAACACGTGGAGGTTGGTTATTGGTCTAGTAAGCCAACTCACTGGTTAGAGTTGGCTTTCCCAGACCAGAGTAGAAAAACTACTAATAAAGACTTGAAATCAGGTTCAAATCTCACTTTGCCTATCAAAATAAATAAATAAATGTGTCACAAATCTATGACAAGTGTCACCGGATGAGTATTATGAGCAAGTTGGTCATGAAAAATTATCACAAATGATCATTATTTTTAAGAATCAATTCTAACTTTATCTTAGATTGTGTTTTGTTATTTTCGAGATTGAACAGAATTAGGTCTACTTGAAAATAGCAGGGATAGTTATGTGGGAGTAGGAGTATAAAACTACTTATCAAGGTAGTTAAACCCGGCCCGGCCCAGTTGGTTCGACTAGGAGGTAGGAATCGGTTACCAAGTCGGGTTTGAAAACCTAAAAATCCTTTTTTTTTCGGGTTAGTCAAAAAATCGGCCGAGCTAGTCCGGGTTAAATCGGGTTGATTCAAAGAAAATAAATTTTAAAAAAATGTTAAACATGAGATTCAAACCATGTTCAACATATTTATTGGTCAACAAAAAGTTACACCAACATTATGTTTGTAATATTAAATTAGAAAATATAAAATAAAGGAGAAATATTTTTTACTATGATCGGTTGTTGAAGCCGTAAAAAATAATAATAAACCATATAGCCAATATGCACAAATTAAACTGTTTATAGTGATAATAGGGTGTTTTAAAACTATCAATAACAATTAAATAAATAAAGTAAAGTAAATAAAAGATTAACTCAAGGAGGGAAGATTTCTCAATAAAGATCTATCGCCGATTACGATTGGGGCCAACTGATCATCGATTCAATGGTATTCTATTCCTAACTCATAGGTGTGCTATAGAGACCAAGTACACTTAAGTCTCCTGCTTTCCTTCGTACGAGAAATTTATCTAGAAGGCACTTAAGAACAAACCTTGACTATTAAATAACTCATAGAAGGCACTTAGAGGGATTTAACCGAATAGTCCATGAAGTGGAGGAAAGACACACTTAGGGCAAGACGTACAAGACACTTGTTGACTTTAACCCTAATTAGTTATTTATTCTAATCGGATTGGACAAACGTTATGATGACTCTGTATTAATTGTCTACTCTATCCTACAACTTCATATGATGGCTAACACTATAAGAACAACTGTAATTACTCATGCATAATTCTAGGTTGGTCTAACCACAAACCAAATATAAGCAAATTGGCAAGTAATTAATAAACAAGTAAATACAAGTTCTGTAATTTATGAAGAACGTTTAGACCTCACAGTTGTATTAATTGTAACCTTTGATGATCTTTACTAAGAAAAGATAATTTAGCTACGCACAAAAACAATTAAAATAAGAAGATGAAGTAAAAATAAATATTATAAAGTAATAAGAAGAAGAGAAAAGGAGAAAACACTACTAAACGCAGCAGCTCTCCAAAGTCGGAACAAGAGTAGAGCAAACCCTAAAATTTAAGCGTAAGGGAATAATAACTCTAAAATCCTATAGATAATAGTCATAAGTCTTACTCCTAGTCGAACTAGACTTTTAATAAATGCTCTATGATGAGTTGGACGTGAAACATGAGAGATTGCAATAGTTGTAGACTTTCCATTCTTTGACGCGTCTATGACTTGGCTACACGTCATTGGGGCAAATATGCGTAAGGGGCAAGATGGCAATGCACTCGTCCAATATTCAGCAAAAGGCATGCATTCTTGGTGAATCTCTCTCTAAGTCCTTATCTGCAAAAAAAAGCAAATAGACATTAATCATAAGCATCATGATCTAAAGTGGAATCACCATCAACGCCGGCTGCCGCCACCATTTACAGCCACCGTCAATCACGTTGTCATCACCAGAACTGAGAAGACACATCATAATTTAAGGAAAGCAACGTCATATTCAGATCTAGTGGAAATAGTGTTGTAAAAATAGTAAATATTACAAAGGTTGAAAAACGTTTCAGTGGCAGTAATGGCCATAATCAAGCCATGATCATTCCCTTAATGGCCACAACGCCTTGATTTTCCCTTAATGGCCGCAACGGCTTGATATGCCATTATTCTCTTAAATGGCCACAACGGAAATATAACATTCGTAACCATAAAATCCTCCTTTTAATTGGCCATAATTCTTTACAATAAATTGGGTGGATCCTTTCCTCCTATAAATAGAACCTACTCCATCAACCAAATACACTCAGAAA
>NBIL01057685.1:377-13506 GCA_002752925.1 Viola pubescens var. scabriuscula | reverse complement strand
ACCATTCTCTGTGGATCGATCCTCTTACCACTATCTACAAGCTTTTGCAGGTATTGATAAGTTGAACTTATAAATTTTTCTTTGATGGCCTCGACACCCATCACTCATCAAGCTATTTGATCTTGGCCAAGCCTTTGACCAAGATTATTTTAACTGCTTAATTGTTATCCTTTGTCTTAATTTCAGAATCAACCAATCAACTTCAGTGACGAGGAAGTCAACCCAAGAACTACATTTCCCGAGAGGTCTCTATGGACGATCCTCTTACCACCATCTACAAGCCCATTGTGGACAGTGATAAGTTGTGTTTTATTCAGTTTTTATGCCCATCTTTACAACTATTTTTTATGCTCTCGACAGGCAATCAACAATCAAGATAAAAAAACTAGCGTCTCCCGGCTTATCACCTTCTCTATTAGCGTCTCCCGCTGCTACCGGCTTTCCTATGAAGCAACTATTCTAGAGGATCTACCGAATCCTCCTCCTGCTACAACTTCTGCTTCTTTCGCTTCAGTCCAGCTTCACTTTATGCCGGGTCCGCGGTTGCCTCCTCTGCCATTCCCTGATGACCGGATTCAGGGTTCGATATTTGATCTCAACGCATGTCTGTCTTCCCTGGGCTCTGACGGCGCGGTCACCTACCATTTGGACTTGAAAGACTTGGGGCGTCATGGTATTCCATCCATGGGGGACCCGCCATTTAGCTTTCGGGATATGTCCATGGCTGCTGCTTTAGCGGAGATGGTTGCTATCCCGAAAGATGGGGAAATCTTTCGGGAGTTGACTCTTAGTGCTCAGCATGCCCAAGTTCGTGGCAGCATCTTCTCAACTTTCAATCAATTCCAGTATTTGACGGAGTACAGTGCTGAGAGGTTTGAAGAGGTTGTTAATGACCTTGGAAAGAAGAGAGAGCTACTTGTTCGAGAAAAGGAACTGCATGCTGCCACTAGAGACGGTCTGGCGGACTATCGGGTGGCGACTCTTCACGTCTCTAGAAAGCATGAACAGATCCAAAATTCCCTGGATGACTACAAGGTGGAACTGATTGCAACCCGTCAAGAGAGGGATATCGGAAAAGCTAAACTGAAGGAGCTATCGGCCCTGAATGAAAGGTTGCAATCAGAACTAGCAACTGAGAAAAAGATGGCTTCCACGCTTGACCAACTGCAAACAGAGTTGGCTGCTGAGAGGGAAAAAACTTCCGTACTACACCAAGAGCTGCTCGAAAAGAGAGCGGAATTGGAAAAGGTTCCCAAAAAGATGGATTGGTACCAGAAGAAGATAATGAGTGCCTTCTTGGGTGGATTCATGGAATACTATGGGGAGGCTAACTTCCACGCATGAAATCTTACCCCCTATATTGACCGGAGGCTTGAAGCTATTGATGAGAGCAAATTTGATAACCCATCAAGTCCAGATGATGATGAGGAGATGGATGAGAATGAACCTCCCCTTCCAAAAGATCAGCCTTCATGGCCACCAATTCCTCTAGTAGAGTAGTTGTTGTACTTTTTCTTTTATATTGTAGATGTCGTATGGCTCTTGGTTAAATGAAAACTTTTTTCTCCAAGTTGTGTTTGTTTGCACTCCGTTTGAACTCCCTGCATCATTAGCTATCATAGAGATACAAAATGCAAAAGATAGTAGCAGCCCGTAGTAGTATAAGTATACTCAAACGGAAAATAAAAATAAAACAAAGGAATGTCTTGCAATACGCTTTGTTCCATTTGATTCGGAATGGGCCAAGGGAGTTTTTGCTGACGATAGTTGTTCATTCCTAAGCCTTGCCACCATCTGATTCAGATGGACTTACATGTTTAGGAGGATACAACTGACATTAGTCGTTCACCCCTAAGCTTTGCCACCGTCTAGTTTGGATGGTCTTAGGAGCTTAGGAGGATAATGTGAGCATCAAGTGCTTCTAGGCCTTTGTCCACCGTTTGATACAGATTGGGCCTCTTCCCTAGAGCCTTTATCCACCGTTTGATACGGACTAGGCCTAGGAGGGTAATGTGAGCATAAAATCCTCTTCTCTCTAAGCCTTGCCTTCGTTTGTTTCAGATGGTCTTAGGTGCTTAGGGCTCTTCTCTCTAAGCCTTGCCACCGTTTGATTTGGATGGACTTACGTGCTTAGGGCTCTTCTCTCTGAGCCTTGCCACCATTTGATTCGGATGGACTTACGTGCTTAGGGCTCTTCTCTTTAAGCCTTGCCACCGTTTGATGCAGATGGACATACATGCTTAGGGCTCTTCTCTCTAAGCCTTGCCACCATTTGATTTGGATAGACTTACATGCTTAGGGCTCTTCTCTCTAAGCCTTGCCACCAATTGATTTAGATGGACTTATGTGCTTAGGGCTCTTCTCTCTAAGCCTTGCCACCATTTGATTCGGATGGACTTACGTGCTTAGGAGGATAATGTAGACATTAAATGCCTTCAGGCCTTTATCCACCATTTGATACGGATTGGGCCTCTTCCCTAGAGCCTTTATCCACCGTTTGATACGGACTGGGCCTAGGAGGATAATGCAGATATTAGTCGTTCACCCCTAAGCCTTGCCACCGTCTGATTCGGATGAACTTATGTGCTTAGGAGGATAATCTGCATAAAAATAAAGAACACTTGCATATTTTTAACGTGGTTCGGCATGAAAGCCTACGCCCACGATGTTATTATTCATATAGAGGATACAAATAATCCACCTACTCTGGAATGATACAATTTTAAATTTGTAATATTCCAAGAGTTAGGTATAGGCGTACCGTTAAGTTCCTCTAGTTGGTAAGCTCCTTTCCCGATTACTCTGGTTCCCCGGTAGGGTCCTTCCCAGTTGAGACTGATCTTTCTCATAGGCTGTCTGGTGGTTTTTTTGCTGCGCAACACCAGGTCTCTAGATTTTAGCAACTGCTCTCTGACACGCCGGTTATGGTACTTGGCCATCTTGTGCTTGTAATGAAATGTCTTCAAGACTACTTGTTCGCGCAATTTGAATAGTAGATCAAGGTTAACCCGTAGTCTGCTCGTTTTGCTCCTCATTGAAGTATTCCACACAAAGACTCAAGGCTCCAATCTCTATCGAGGTGACAACTTCAGTACTGTAGGCCATTGTGAAGGGAGTTTCCCCGGTACTGGTTTTGGTTGTCATCCGATAAGCCCACAAAATATATGGCAGTTCTTTAGCCCACTTCTTCCGGGCTCTGTCAAGATTTTTCTTAATACTTGTAAGAAGGGTACGATTGGTTACCTTAGCCTGCCCGTTTGTTTGGGGATGAGCCACAGATGAAAATCTTTGTTCAATTGCCAATTCCCGATAGTGTTTCTGGAAATAGGCACTGGTGAACTACATCCCGTTATCACTAACGAGGATCCAGGGGACACCGAATCTCATGATAACTTGACGCTGGAAAAAAAGCTAGGCTTTCTCCGCCGTTATAAGAGGAACAACTTTCACTTCAGCCCACTTCGTGAAGTAGTCAACCGCTATAATGACGAACTTGAGCTATCGGGAAGTCTTTGGGAATGGATCAAGGATATCAATCCCCCACTTAGCAAATGGACAAGGGCCAATCAATACTGATATATCGGTCGTAGGTTGCCGAGGATTTTTTGCAAACTCCTGGCATTTCTTACAGGTTCGCACGAAGTTGTCATAATCCTTCCGGATCGTGGGCCACCAAAATCCAGTACGCAGAATTTGAGCTACGATTGTGCCTCCGGACACGTGCATCCCACAAATGCCTTCATGGACTTCTCAGACCCTGTATAGACCTTCCTCCTCCGATATGCATTTAGCTGCCGGATGGGAGAAGCATCGGCGAAGGAGTTCTCCATCATACATTGTGCACTTAGAGGCCATCTTGAGCTTTTGCTTCTTTTTAACCATGTCAGCAGGTAATACCTTATGTTCAAGGTAATCAATTATCGGAGTGCGCCAATCGTTTGCTGCCTCGGTTACACTCAAAGGTAATTGCTCCTCCATGAAAGAAGGTATCGAGATTTCTTCAATCATCACATCAGTCGGCATGACCGCATCAGGATTAGCGGCCAACTTCGCAATCTCATCCGCTTTCGTGTTCTCTCCTCTCGGTGTGCTCAATCTCCACTTAGACTCTTCTCTTCTTAATCTCCGATAGCTCCTTCTGCACCTTCTCCAGGTACCGCAACATTGTAGGGTCTCGGGCCTGGGAATGATCGTTAACCTGGTCTACAATCAACTTTAAATCACCATGTACTACCAGGTGTAAATCCTCCAGCATTCACTGGTCATGGATTCCCTTGGCGCTCAGATTTCTCCCCATGCGCAAACCAGTCAAGAGCGCTTCATACTCAACCGCATTGTTAGACAAGGGCTTTAGAGTTCTTAAAGCATAACGCATCTTGATCCCGTCAGGCCTTGAAATGACGACTCCAGCTCTGGCAGATGTCTGGATTTTGGCTCCATCGACAGTGATGACCCACTTATCACTGTAAGTCTCGGGATAAGGTAGGGCTAAATTATCCATCTCTGCTGCCGTCATTTTAGGTTACGGATTATTGGTGAAGGTGCACTCAGCAATGAAGTCGACTAACGCTTAGGCCTTAATGGATGGTCGGGACCGGTATTGCAACCCATGCTGTTCCAACTCAATGCCCCATGTTACCATTCTTCCAGAAGATTCAGGCCTTCTAAAGATTCATCTCAACGGTTGATTCGTTAGAATCACAACCGAATGTGCCTGAAAGTACCGTGTCATCTTCCGGGTCGCCTAGACTAAGGCACATGCCACTTTCTCAATGTGGCAATACCTTAGCTCTGCATCCTTAAGAACATGGATGACGAAGTAGACGGGTCGATGTATACTGTCTTTATCATGTACCAAGACAACACTTACTACCTCGTCCGCAACCCTCAAATATAGGAAGAGTGTGTCCCTATTTTCCGGTCGAGTGATCAGCAAATCTGAGGAGAGATATTCCGTCAGCCTAAGGAAAGCTTCCTCACATTCATCCGTCCATCCAAATTGAGCCTTCTTCCGGATCAACTTGAAAAATGGAAGGCACCGCTCGCCCTGCTTGGAAATGAATCGGCTCAGAGTGACTGTACGCCCGGTAAGTCTCTGAACCTCCTTGACGTTCCTTGGCAATATCATATCATGAGTTACCTTGAGCTTGGATGGATTAGGCTGAATCCCCTTTTGGCTAACAATATAGCCCAAGAACTTTCTTGTCTGAAATACGAACATGCATTTCCTAGGGTTCACCTTTATACCAAACCGTCTCATGACCCCTAATACTTCCTCTAGGTACGCTAGATGATCCTCAAAGCTTCTGATCTTCACTAGAATATCATCCACATACACCTCCAAATTTTTGCTAATTTGAGCCTCAAAGATCTTATTGACGGTCCTCTAAAAAGTGGCTCGTTCTTTAGTCTGAATGGCATAGCCCGATAACAGTAAGTGGCTTTCGGAGTGATGAAAGTCATCTTCTCTTCATCTTCAACTGCCATTGGAATCTGGTGATATCCAGAATTAGCATCTAGCAAACTCAGGTATTTGTATCCCACCGTTTGATCCACTAGTTGTTCGATGTGGGGTAACGGGTAGCAGTCCTTTGGGCAAGCTTCATTGAGGTCTGTGAAGTTAATGCACATCCTCCATTCCCCGTTAGGTTTAGGGACTACAACCGGGTTAGCCAGCCATGGTGGATACTACACCTCCCGAATGAAGTTTGCCTTTAAAAGCTTGGCCACCTCCTTGTTAATCACCACTGTCTTTTCTCTCGAAAAGGCTCGACGCTTCTGCTGGATTGGCTTAGCCTCAGGGTTGACATTCAATCGGTGCTCGGTGACTTCTCGAGGGATACCGGGCATGTATGACGGTACCCATGTAAATTCTCCTTTGCACTTGTTTAGCAACTTGGCCAGTTGCTCACACTCATCTGGGCTCAGCTTCTCACTCACTAAGAAGTTTCCTGCTGCTACTCCTTCTACCGGGATGGGTATTGTCTTCTCTAAGGGTTGAGCACGTCTCTTCTCTCTCTTCTCAAACGGATTAGCAACTACACAGACATAACGGTCACATCGACCATCAGTCATAACAAGGTAGCATTCAGCAGCCAACTTCTTATCACCTTTAATTATGACAACACCTTCCCAAGAAGGATACTTCAACTTTAGATGTCGTTGAGAGATAACGGCCCCAAAGGCATTTAGGAACGGACGTCCCAAAATAGCATTGTATGGCAGGTTCAAGTCCACTACCATGAACAATTATAGTTCAGTCCTTCTAGAATTGTCCTCCAAGAAGAACACTTGTAGACACACCACCCCAGTTATCGGGATGGGTACTCCATCCACTCCAATGATGGGCTTCTGGCAAGGTATAAAGTCTGATTCCGGACGCTTCATGAAGTTGTATGCACTCAAGGACATCAAGTTGACTGCACTGCCGTTGTCCACCAGAGTTCTTCTTATTCCGTGGTTGCCAATGATGCCCATCAATACCAATGCATCATTGTGGGGGTACACCACACCCTTCTGATCTTCCTCCGAAAAGGATACTATCATCCTATCAAGCATACTGATCCCTGCCTTCTCCTACATGGGTTCTTCTCTCTTCCTCTTCCCATTAGTGGAAGGTTTCTCTATGGACTGAGTCCCTCCGGCAATCAGGTTGCAAATAGGGAATTCTTCCATAATGGCTAGCAAAGCCTCCTTACCTTTTTCTAGCCACTCCCTTTCTGCAAGGGACTCGACGGGCGCCGCTTGTATGTTCTCCCCCCCGATTGACAGTCAATCGATTATCTCGGGCTTGCGCTCTGGCTTTGACCGCATATTTTCCCAAATACTCGTCTGCAATCAATTGTTCGATTGCTTCCTTTAGTTGTCTGCACTCGTTTGTCCTGTGACCCTGTACTTTGTGAAACTAGCAAAATGACTTCGGCGCATCCCCATTACCGTGCCCGATCGATGGAGAGGATGATACTGGATGGGCAACTTCTTATTTTCAATTATCGCTAAGATCTCTGCTCGAGGTATCAACAGCAGTGTGAATTTAGCATCCATCTGCTTACCCTTCTAGGGTTCCATCCTTCTCTCTGTCGGTTTACGTGGCACACTCTCTCTCTAGGATCTCCGCTGGTAATCTGCCTCCTCCATCTTGGCATAATTATGAGCTTTGATCCTCAAGAGATCTAAGGTCGGTGGGAGGTCCGTCAATAGGAAATCTTCCAGCTTGTCGTAGGCACAGTTCCTTTTTAGGGCTTCCACGGAAAATTCTACCATAACATCTGGGGTCAGGGCCATCTCCATGTTGAACCGATCCAAGTAACTCCTAAGAGATTCCCTTGGCTACCGGTGAACATGAAACAAAGCTGCAAAGGATTTCTTCAAAGGATTTGAAGTACTAAATTGGCTATGGAATCTCTCCTCCAGCTGGGTAAAACTATCTATGGAACCAGATGGTAGCCCCTCAAACTACGATCTGGCGATTCCGGACAAATTCAGTATGAAGATTTGACACAAAGCCTCATCCTTCCGGGTCTGGAACTTAACATAATCCTTTAGCCGATTTAAATGGGTAATAGGATCTTTGGTGCCGTCATACACTTCTATCGACAGCTTCACCAGTCTACTTACCCGGTGTGTACGTACCTAATAGGTCAACGGATGCTTTGGTTCATCATCTCGTTCTCTCGGATAGCAAGGGGAGACAGACCGGGAATAGCCATAATCATCCTCTCGAGGCAGATACCATCAACGATCATCCTGATGGCAATCCCTCACGGGGAGGTGCGCCCTTGGAGATTTGCTCCTACTCCTCCTACCGTCAGACCTCCTCCTATACTGGGACAGAACCCTCCTTTCGTTGTGCCCTACCGCACGATTGTTAACCTCATATCCATTGTCTAGGAATACTTCCTCTGCCCTAGGAGGAATAATGGCTAAGGACGCGGGCAAAACAGGCTACTCTACATTCTCACGAGGAGGATGCTGACTTCCAGCAGGGGCCAAATTAACCGCTTGAGGAGCTGGAGGCTTGCCAACTACAAGTAAAGTTATGGCCTGCGATGCAACTAGAGGTGGAGCAAACAAAAGTGATGGGGCCAGCGAGTGGGCAGACGGTTGAGGGACCTGGCAACGACTGATTCAGCAGGCGAAAGCGTGGAACTTGGTCCTGGCTGAGCGGTAGCTGGAAAGCTAATTTCTAGACTGGCAGAGAAGAAGAGTTGACGGTTTACAGGGTAGGGTCAAACCCCTAAGGGTGTCACCGTGGTTGTGACTACTGGAACGTCATGAACAAAAATGGCAAAGCTATTGGTGGACTGGATAGGCAAGAAATCTTGACTAGATGTCATTAAGAGAACAAATCTTACAAGGAAAAAGACGGAGATCTTGGATATTAAGGTTAACTCACTTAAAAATCCAAATATCTCAATGGAAGCACAAAAAATGATAACCCTCGAACCAGGGTGAGGATAGATCTGTAATCTTACCGCTCCTAAGCCACCTACAAGGCGCCGAAGGGGGTCTCTAGCGTAGAAGCTCCGATGATCAAGTCAGTATGCATTTTAGAGGGAGAGAATGGTTTAGTTTGTAAAGGGAAGCTAACGGGTTGTAGTGTTTATATTGGTAGAGCTTTTGTACGCGCAAGCATGTGTGTTTCTCCTCCTGTTTCAAGGGGAGGAGGGGGTATTTATATGCCTGCCTTGTGGGTCCTTCTGGACACTTGTCATTTTGGGCGTGATTACCAATGCCGGTATGCACACTATTTACCCGATAGTTTCCCTAGTGAATCGTATGAATATTATACTTACCTGGCAAAGCTGGCTGTCAGTGAAGATATATACCGGGTGATATACATATCGGGACCCCCTCGTTAATGATGAAAAATTGAGAGTGCCCTTATTGGAATTTTATTGAGCCTTAAAAGGCCTATTTATATTATCACAACTGATACCTCATTTCCTCTTTTCTCTCTCTGTCTCTGATCATAACTCGAAGGATACCTTAATAAAAACCTAACCCTCAAGTCTAATTTAATTCTCTGTTTGGCATGGCCACTTAAAGGTGATGCCTAACCAACCAACACCTTGCTGGTTAAAGGGTTTACTGAATTGGCTGATGATCGACTAGGGGAAGACGACTCCAAACTAGTATCCGCGGGTGTCATTCGAGACTGGGTCTGATTAAACTTTCTCCCCACCGTTCCACAGAATCCCGCTAGTGCGTAAGTGTCTACTTCGATCTTCCTATTCAATAATCCATGAGCAAGAAGAATGATTGTTGCACTACCCGTTCAATCTTAGATTGGCCAGATCTAACATTAAGCAGAAACACGTTAAGAATAATCACGAGATCGGTTAAATGCAGCATAAGAGATTAATAAAAGCAATTAAGTCTCATGCAAACTCAAGCTCAAGCTTAAACGCCTCTATTAAGAACAAGGAACTTAGCTATTCATACTCATAATCGAAGGCAATAATAAACTATCAATTGAATTAAGAAAAGTCCTTCGTTGCCGAAGGAGCAAGGGTAAAGAAAACTAGGCTGGTAAAAACCCAGAAAAACCCAGTAAAGGCTCTTGTCAAGAATCCACTGTCTCCCAACGTGTCCTAAGCCAAACCCTAGGAAAAGTATAAATAGTCCTCTCTTTCTAGAAATTAGCTAAGACGATAATTAAAATAGGAAACAAAATTCTAGTCAAAACTCTATCATTGTATCTGAGTGTATTTGATTTCCTCTCTTCCTCTCAAAAGAATTCAGAAAAGGAAAGGCGAGAATGGCCGAGATCCCATCTGTCAAGGGGAGGTCTACTTTGATAAGATATGGCCAAGCGGGTCAATCTTGGTCAAGAATGCTTCTTCTCCAATTTGGTCCAGAATAGTGTTCATCCTCTTCTTTCGTGCACCTTCCTCTCCAAAGACATTTCCTGCGATAATCAAGGGATTCCTACTGAAATCAATAGAATACCATTTGAAAATGCTAGGAAAACTAGTAGTAAAACTACTACAATTATAGCGCAATAAAATCCCCCCACACTTAGCCCAATGCTTGCCCCTAAGCATAAAAACATGCAAAACACACAAAGCATGCAGGAAGAAAATTAAAATCAGGAACCCAAAGCTCAACTTTAACTCAATCTCAACATAGAAGACACAAGGGCGTTTAACTCTCTCAATCCATCCTAAATTAACAAGGTTTGTTCAATGGCCATGAAACATCTCACTTATCACAAAAGAATCAAGGTCAGCTAACTCAAAACTCAAGGAACCAGTGGAAGAACTAAATCAATTCATTTCATTTATGTTTTAATTGCAAGTCCAACGAATACAAGAGTTGTCAATACAAGAAAATGCATACACATTATACAGAAATAAAACATGTACACATAGATTGCTGCCAAGTCATGTCCGCAAGAGATCTTTTGTTTTGCCCACTTTCAGGTCTTTTGAAGCACTGTTTCTTTTCTATTTTTTGTATTATTTTCTTTTTGCTGTGATTTTCTTTTATTCTTTTATTCTTTTTCTATGCAGAAAATAAAACAAATAAAACACATAAAGCGCAGGTAGTGGACACCCCCGGCCTAGCTTGTTCGGCCCAGTAGTAAGGGATTAGCTAGATGCACTTCGGGGAGTTTCTCCTATTACAGGGATGATGGGATGATAGTGCCGAATCACCAACACCGTGCAACCCCGTTGGTTCCAGGAAGTGTCCACATAGGCATGCAAAGAATATAAAGACTCAATAGGCAGTGCATATTTGAAAGGCTGACAACTCAATGTATCGTTGGATTGGTCAAGAAAGAAAACATCACTCTTGGTCACTTGGCCAAGACAGTTCTTCCAAAGGTCATCTCAAGTTTAAAATTAACTGGTCTTGATTCTAAGGTGATAAGTGAGAGTTGCTAGTATTAAATAAGCCTTGTTAATAAAACATGGATAAAAAATCATCAAGTGTCAAAGTGTTTCAAGTGTTGAGGTGAATTTTGAGTTGAGCAAAATGTTTGATTTTCATGCAGTCAAAACAAAACAATAATCATGCAATTTTCTAATTCTAAAAACACAAAAAAATTAAAAGAAAGATCATGCAGAAAAATTAAACACAAACCTAAAAATAAAAGCTAAAACATGCAAAAGAATTAAAAACACTCAAAACAATCAATTCACAACGAAAATAAAAACACACAAAACACAAACACAAAACCCCTCCCCCACACTTATTGGACACATTGTCCTCAATGTCAGAGAAAAGGTTGCACAAAAATAAAACAAACATGCAAAAAACACACAAAAGGATAAAATTATATACAAAAGAAAAGGAAAAAGGTGACTTGGGGGTAACTTAAGCAGAGTCGGAGTCTGACTTAGTGTGGGTTGGGGGATGGGGCATTCTTGGTGGAGGGGCGTATAGATCGTTGAACATGTTGTGGAAGAGGAGCAAGGAATCTAGTATGGTTTGGTTGATGATGAAGGACTGGGCAAGGGATTCCTGCATGGCCTAGAGGATAGTGTTGGTTCTCTTTTGCTCAGCAAGATGATCTTCCATCCAATCCTGCATGTTTGGTGGAGGAGAGAAGAAGGCATTTGGGTCATGCTGATGAAAAGGCACTAGGGCAGAGGAGGGGGCTCCTTGATGCATTTGGCCTTGTGGTTGGCCAAGAGGGACACCTCGATCAACCTAGTGTCCAGCATGCTCCTAGGCTTGTGTTGCGTTAAGGGAATTCAACCTTGCCAGTTCTTCTTCCGCTTGCCGGCGCTCTTCTGCTAGTCCTGGGTAGTTTTGCAGAGGAATGATGTTATAGACCCCGCAGTAGTCTCCATAAAAAAGTCGCATTCTCCTAGGTGTGGTACCTGTAGTGTAAACAACCTTGTCCTCTAAAATATGGAAGAAGCCCATTCTATCCATAGCTTCGAGGGTAAAAAGTTTCTTGACAGGGCATTCTGTGAGAGCAACGACAACATTCAAACACCCTATTTTATATGCCAGCATAGTAAACAGGGGTCCTAAAACCATCCTAACATCGGAAGCATGCCGTTCCTCGGAAGCGCCTGAGGATGAGCCCTTAGAACATCACTTGTGGTTGGGGAAGAAAGCATTCACAGTGGCTGCGGTCTCGGTCGTGACCCCTAGCATTCTCTTCTCGTCGACTCGAGGAGGGAAGAAAGAAGGCTAGTTGTTGCTGGTGCCTAGAATTTCAAAAGCCATGGCGTCAAATGCCTCTGTGGCCTCTGCTTGTCGTCGAAATGACTCTCCTGACCGTCGGTAGGTTGGCTCAATCGGGCCAGCATTTAGGAGCAAGGTAGGCAATTCGTTAGGGTTGTGAGGGTGGAGATTAGTGAAGGCTTCTCTCAGCGGGTGATTGATTATTGCTCGAGCATTGATCTCCTCATTAGTCAGTTGGCGAGAGAACCTGTTGATCGGACGGTCGAAGGGATTGAAGTTGGAGTTGGCCATGGTGATTCCGATAGAGACTGGAGGAAGCGAAAGGTGAGAGGTTTCTACTGATATCTATTGAGAAGTTGGAGAGTTGAGGGAGTAGTGGGGGTTTGCCTTCCCGCTGCACGTCCTATATATACTTTTTTGTGGGCCATGTGGCAGAAAACCTCCTTTCGTGGCCAAGAGTGGTTTGTTCTTGAACAAGAAAGATGCTCTTGGTCTCTCCCAGCCTTCTCTGACTGGGCAGTCATTCCTGAGCTGGATTTCTTGCGTCTTCAACTGCTGTTGTTTGTCTTCTTCCATTCCTCTGGTAAGAACATAATTAAGACGGTTAGTACTGTTGAGTTCATAAACTTTATCATCAGGGGGTTCATAAATATCTAAAAAAATTCAAGCTGTGCATTTCGCTTGGATGCTTCATAGCATCTGACCGCACCCGTCGCGAGGCACAAAATCACGAGTTAAATTTATAAGTCAGCTTCCGACTGTAAACAAAATAGATTCGAGTACAAAGGTAAGAGGATCGATCCACAGAGAGCAAAGGACTAATCTATATCATTTTACTTAAGTGAAAACCAGGTGTTCTTTTAAAAATAACAATAATATAAATGAAGGCGAGAATATAAAATAATTAAGAGCAATTGGCAGTCTTGGTCAAGGACGAGAGTATCTTTGATCAAGATCGCGAGAGTGATTGATGTGTTTATCAAAT
>NBIL01057660.1:0-15420 GCA_002752925.1 Viola pubescens var. scabriuscula | reverse complement strand
GAAGTTAATTCTCCTTTAGTGGATCCGGGGAGAAATTTGCCCCCTGTTAGTTAGTCTATTAATTTTTATGTTGATGTATTATTTTCTTTTTGTACTTTGTGTTCGTTTGAATGAATTAAACAACTTTTGTTTTAATAATCGTTGTGCTCTAGTTCCCTCTGCTCTTATGTGCTTTATTATCTCAAAGNTATTTAAGTGACTCCATACTCCAAAAAATGTAGGAAAAAAATAATTAAGTCATTTTGTTCGTTTAATTATCACGTAAAAATCAAAAAATTCATCAATTGTTTATTTGGTAAACAATCGCCAATCAATTGCTCTCCTATTTGTTTGTCAATCAATCGCTCTTCGATTGCTTATTTGGTAAGCAATCGCTTTGCCATTCGATCGCTTGGTGATTGTTTGCTTGTCAATTAATCGCTCTTCGATTGGTTGCTTGCTACTTTTTCTTTTATGAAGGCTTCCCGCTCTGCTTTACTTTTTGTGAAGCATTTTGTTTTGTTTCGCTCTTTGCGAAGATTTTTGTTCTATTTCACTCTTTGGGAAGACTTTTCACTCTGCTTCGCTCTTTGGGAAGACTTTTTGTGCTTTTGTGTGTTAAGTGTGAGATAAAATGCACTAAATAAATCGAGACATGATTTTTTTACGTGGTTCGGCCTAAAAAATTGCCTACGTCCACGTGAGTTCTTATTAAAGATGTTATACTATTACAAAGAGCGTTTCCGCCCTAGCATGATATAATTTTAAGTTCAAAATGTTTCAAGAGTTGGGTAACGCTTTGTCTTTCATGTCTTCTAAGTGGTATGCTCATTTTCCCACTACTCTTGTTACCTCGAAGGGTCCTTCCTAGTTGGGATCCAACTTTTTTATGGGCCTTCCTGCTGCATCTCTTCGCCTCAATACCAAGTCTCCCACTTTGAAGAATCGTTCTCATACTCGCTGGTTGTGGTACTTCGCCATTCTTCGTTTGTACAATAGAGATTTGATTGTCACATCTTCTCTCTTTTCTAGCAAGAGATCCAGATTTGCTCTTAGCTTTTCTTCATTACTTTCCACGGGTGTGACCGCTTCAACTCTATAAGCCATGGCGAATGAGGTTTCTCCCGTTGATGCCTTCTCCGTCATTCAGTATGCCCACATTACATTGGGGAGTTCATCCGCCCATCTGCTTTTGGCGTCCTACAAGTTTTTCTTCAGCCCGCTGAGGATGATTCTGTTCATTAGCTCAGTTTTCCCATTTGTTTGAGGGTACGCTACGGAGGTGAATCATTGTTCGATCCCTAGCTCTTGACATTTTGCCTTGAAGAATTGGCTGTTGAATTGAGTGCCATTGTCGCTGACGAGGATTCGAGGGATGCCAAATCTCAAAATGACTTAGTGATAGAAGAAATCCCAAGCTTTTCCTGTAGTGATAGTTGGCACCGCTATTGCTTTCTCCCATTTTGTGAAATGGTCTACGGCTACAATAATGAATTTTTTTTGCCTTGGGGGGATTGAGAATGGACCCAGGATATCTATCCCCTAAGTAGCGAATGGACAAGGAGGGGTAATGATACTTAACTCAGTTGTCGGCTGTCTTGGGAATTTTACGAATCGTTGGCATTCCTTGCACGTTTTCACCAGATGGCCGCAATCCTTCTTGATAGTTGGCCAGTAGAACCTGCTCCTTGCTACTTGGGCTGCCATGGTGCTGCCGCAAATGTGCATTCCATAAATGCCTTGATGTATCTCTCTCAGGATTTAGTTGCCTTCTTCTTCGAATACACACTTTGATGAAGCATTGGTGAAGTTACAGCGAATGAGCTAGTCATTAAAGAGGTTGCAGTGGCTCGCCCTCTTCATGACCATTCTTTTCTCTACTTCATCAGCAGGCAAGTCGCCACTCTTGATGAAGGTGATTACTGGGGTTCACCAGTCGCTTTTACCTTCTTATATAGTGCTAGCGATTTGTTCTTTGATGGCCAAGCCTTGTGTTTCTTTGATTAGCACGTCCCTTGGGAAGGCGACTTCATTGTCCGTTCCCATCTTTGCTACCTCATCCGCTTCTACGTTCTCCTCTTGGGATGTGTTCTATCTCCACTCCTATCCCCTTCTCTTTCATGGCTTGTAGCTGCTCAGTGGCTTTTTGCAAGTATCGTTCCATGACCAGATCTCGCGCTTGATATTCTCCTTTAACTTGGTCGATGATCAATTTGGAGTTTCCCTTCAATAGGATTTTGTTGGGTTTCATGCTATCTCCGATTTTCAATCCTGCCAACAAGGCTTTATATTTCGCTACATTGTTAGTCGTTGGCTTTAGGAATTTTATTGCATACTTGAGAGTGTGATTTTCTGAACTTTTGAGGATGACTCCTATGCTCGCCCTTTTGCTATTGCTAGCTCCATTTACAAAGATGGTCCAATTCTTTTTCTCCTCCTCTTCTTCTTCCTGAGTGAATTTTTGCAATTTGCCTTTGCTTTCTTCCCCCTTTTGTCGTGAAGGTTCATTCTGCCAATAAATTGGCAAGTGCTTGCGCTTTAATCGCCATTCTCAGCGAATAGAGGATTCCATGCTGCTCCAACTCTACACTCCAAACTATCATTCTTCCCAAGGTGGTAGGTTTTTTCAAGATCCTCTTGAGGGGGAGGTTTGTCAAAACCGTCACTTGGTGAGATTGAAAGTATCTCGCCATCTTTCTCGTCGCATCAATGAGAGCGAAAGTCGCCTTCTCCATCTTGTTGTATCTTAATTTCGTTCCTCTCAACACCTTGCTTATGAAGAAAGTCGGTTTGTGTACACCGTTGTCTTCCTTCACGAGTACTGAGCTGATTACCTCGTCAGATACTCCCAAGTATAGATAGAACTTATCTCATTTGCTGGGCTTGGTCATGATCAGGTCGTTAGCCAAATAGATTTTGAGGGCAGTGAAAGCCACTTAACACTCCTCACTCCAATCGAACGGAGCCTTAAGTTTTATCGTCTTAAAGAAGGATAGGCATTTTTCCCCTTGCTTTGAGATGAAGCGACTTAAAGTTGTCACCCGCCCGGTCAATCATTGAACTTCCTTCTTGGTCCTGGGAGAGATACAGTTTTGGATGGCTTGCACTTTTTATGGATTGGGGTGAATCCCTTCTTTGTTGACGATGTACCCCAAGAACTGTCCCGTCTTAAAGGCGAAAGAGCACTTGTTGGGATTCATCTTTATTCCATGCTTCCTCATCTCCGCGAATACCTCTTCTAAGTCTAGCAAGTGTTGCTCAAAGCTACTATTTTTCACTAACATGCCATCCACATATACTTCCAAGTTTTGGCCGATCTGTTTCTCAAATATCTTGTTCATCATTCGCTGGTAAGTGGCCCAAGCGTTCTTCAGACTGGATGGCATGGCAGTATAGCAGTAGTTAGCATTGGGCATGATAAACGTCGTCTTCTCCTCATCTTCTTTAGACATTGGGATCTGATGATACCCTGAGTTGGCATCCAAAGAACTCAAGAAATTGTAACCCATGGTGGAGTCCACTAGCTGATCGATCCTTGGAAGCAGGTAACAATCCTTCGAACAGGCGTCATTAAGATTTGTAAAATATACATTCGCCACTTGCCATTGGGCTTAGGCACCAAAATGGGATTGGACAACCATTTCGGGTAATGCACCTTGCGAATGAAACCCGGTTCTAGGATCTTTTCCACTTCTTCCTCTACAGCTTTCGCTTTCTCCTTTGAGATGGGTCTCAATTTTTGTGATACGATCCTAGTTGCGTAGCATACGTAGCACGTAATTCTGATCGTTGTTCAAGGATGGATTTCGATGCGAAATTGAAAGAACTCAACGAGAACAACTAACCCTCTTAGCGACTGTGTGCCAAGCAACCTAATCAATTTCATGCCAGGATCTTGTGTCGAATTCTTAAGCCTAGACTCGAACCTGTGAGAATCAACCTAAGACAAATGAAACAATGGAATGCAATTTTGGGTTTTACTTACGACGACTAGAGCTTGCGGACTACTAGAAGGAATAAGGTTCAACACGTGAACAATGGGCAGAGATTTGTAAAGAAACAATATCTTGATTTATCAAATAAAAGCCAAGTTACAATGAAGCCAAGCGGGTTCCTTAAATAGGGTTTTACAAGCCTAAAACCTAATAGGAATAGAAGTAGGACTTCTACTCAAACAAATACTTTAATTAACTTTCTAAAATAAATATAAATATAATTAAATACATTCCAGCAGTTCCAAGATGTTTCCGCATCATTGGGCTAAGGTTTGAGCCGAATCTTCAAGTCGCTCAATTCCCAGGGCACACTCTGCGCACCATAATGTCGACTTAGGCTATCTCTCAAACGGCTCGTCCAAATGGGCTGAAACATGTCCCAAACGAAAGTTAACATCTCAAAACTTGGGAAAGATGTCTTACTTCCTAGTCCAGGTCTCACTGGTCCAAACTGGTTCGTACAGAATCTCCTAACGCGTCCGAGAGTCCTAGTCTGAGTAGGATTGCTGTCAACAAAAATGTCTCTTGGCATAAAATGCAAACGGCTTGTGAGTTTGAGCTGAAACTTGGTCACAAATGCGTTAACATCCTGAAGTTTTAGAAACAAGTTCGATCGTATGATTCTGACTTATACTGATCTGAATTGGTTCGGATGAAATCACCTATTGCGTGCGAGAATGCCATGTAGGCGCATGATACATCTTGGGATTGTATCATTTTGCTTTGTCAGCTTGGCCTAAGGATCGACTTGTAATTGGTGCTCAATGATGTCATGTGGAATACCTGACTTGTCTAAAGGTTTCCACGCGAACTTCGCTTTGCACTTATTGTAGGGCTAGCTCACCCATTGCTCATCCTCAATAAAAAAGGAGATACTTAGTAAGTCAAAAGGTGATAGGTTGGTGTCATATATGGTGTGTGTCTCCTTTACTCATTTCTTCTCGCCCACCATGGTTGCTCCCACTTGCAGTGTTCCGCCTGCAATGATCAGCACTTGCCTTCTTTCTGTCACCGCGATAATCTCTTTTCCTTTGGAACTTTCCCCCATTTGATTTGCTGGCGGCGATCTCTTTAGGGGAGGAGCTTCTCCTCTATTCAATTCTCTTCTAGGAACTGGGGGTCCATTCGCTAGCTGGTTCTCTTTCCTTGTGCATATAGCGTAATCACCCAAGTACCCTTCCCTAGCTAACTTCTCAATGGCGATCATGAGATGCTTGTAGTCGTCCGTGGTGCGTCCACTCCTATCTTGAAACTCACAATACTTGCTCGAGTTTGGGTAGTCGACCTTCAACTTCGAGGGATACTTGATTGGAAGATTTTTGGCTCGTACCACGGCCAAAAATTATGTTCTTGAAACTAACAAAGGTGTGACGTCAATTTCCTTGATGGCTGGATTGAACTCTTTAAACTAGAAATCGTCAAAAAGGTGTGTCTGGTTTAGTCGTTGTCTATTTGTGGCCACTTGAGCCGCGAACTTCCCTCATTCGTCTCTCTTCTAAAAGTTCTTTTTCGTCGCCGGGGCTGCGGGGGTGGTCTATGGCTGTGGCGTTTGCGCATCTTTCTCTCATTTTCTCTTGATGTCCGCTTCTTCTATCTTAATAAATATGGAGAGCTTTAGCCTTAGCTCCTTTAGGCTATCCAATTGGATCCATAAGTAGCGCATCCTTCAACTTCTCATATGCACAATTTCTTTTCATTGCTTCCACGGCCATATCATTATTCACCCGTGGAGTTAACGAGACCTCCTCATTAAAGTAATCCACATAAGCTCGAAGGTTTCGTCTGGTTTTCTATGTAAGTCAAATAGCAAAGCCGTCGGCTTTCTCATAGGGATAAAGGTAACAAAGCGAGTCTTGAAAGCTACTTCTAACTGATGAAAGTTGTCTATTGATCGAGGAGGTAATTCAAAAAATCAATCTCTCGCTACTCCCGTGAGAGTTAGGGCAAAATTTTGACAAAACGCCTCCTCATCCTTCGTATGATATCTGATGACGTCTTTGACTCTATTAACGTGTGCTCTCGGGGTACCTTTTCTGTCATACGTGTTGCTAGGGAACTTGATATGTCACTCAATGGTGTATCTCTGGATGCGGAGACTCAAAGGGTGATTGTCATCCCCTTTCTGTCTTGTAGGCTATCTGCCTCTTCGAATGGGGATTTCCATTCGTCGCGATGGTGAGCGTCATATGGGAGATCTTCGCTGGGGGGAGTGATGTAGTCGTGACTCAGCTCTGTGGTTCCTTACCCTCGTGGGAGATCTTCTGATGAGCTCTCGCCTGGCCTTTTCAATGTGATGGGACAATGCGATGCCACGGGCCGGTGTGATCTCGTTAGCATTAGTGATCCAGCTGGTCTTCTCGCAGATTTCCTAGGCGAATGGCCTTGATTTCCTCGCAAAGTGGCCGTCCTCCTCGTGTCACCTAAATCGTCTCCAACCTGAGCGGTTAGAGCTTGGGGCTAACCGCTCAGGTTGGGAACGGTGAACAGAAGTCGCTCGGGTGTTTGTCATCATGGTGAGGGGCGGTGGTGCTAGCCCTGGTGGTATCTAACTGCTTGGCATTGCCGCTTGCCTGACGTGTTCTTGGTTTTGTATAGAGGAGGTGATGTGGGCCAATCTCTCTTGGCTCGCCGCAACCGTGGTTAGGAGTTGAGCCATGCCCTCTAAGTGAGTGTTTAGGGCGGCGAGAGTGGGATCTAGCGTAAGAAATATGTGTTAACCTCCTCCTGAGGTGAACAGGTTTCTCCAAGTCATCAATTGATGAAATTGGGCCTTAGGGGGGGACTCGAATGCATATCGGGGGGAGTTACGCATTGTAGACAGGTGGATTTGTGATAAATTCTCCAAAGCTTAAGTCAGATTTGGTTGGTGAAGAGTTTAATGAACAACGATGAGAGTGATTAATGAGATAATGATTGAAATATGAGAAAATGATGATTGAGAAGAGTAAATTCGTAGGGAATTTGATAGTTGTGTGTATTTATAATGAATTGCTTCAATATACCTTAAAAATGTGAGGTTTATATAGGCCTCAAAACCTAACCTTTAGGGACATAGATGTCATACTCTATTTGACGATCTCTTGTACTTCAAGGCTCATTTAATGCTTTGGCGATCTTGATTTTATGTGCTTCTCCCTTTGGCTGAAAGAGAATGTCTGCTTTTTAGGTGCATTTAATGAACGTCGACTCCTTTTTGCAGGGTTCCTTAATGACCTTATACTTTGGTCTGCAAGAGTTGTTGGGGAGTAGGTGAAGAAATCAGACAGTTGTATAGAGGTGAGCCTAAAGTGCTTCGCTTAGCTATTGCTAGCTTCCAAGCTAGGACATCTACTTGGATTCTCTTATTTTATTAGCCATTGCACTCGGTCCTTGCTTTCACTGCGAAGGCAAGGGCCTCCCTTGTTCATTCGCTTGCCACTTACCTTTGTTTCTCACTCGCCTTCACTTCTTTTGTTCACTATCTTGCTAGGTCACTTTCCTTGCTCGCTCGCCTTCACTTCTCTTGTTCACTTGATGTCGCTTCCCTTGCTCCCTCTTATTGTCGCTTCTTTCATTCGCTTGTTGTCGTTTCCCTTACTTTTCTTGTTTGCTAGCTCGCTTCCCTTGCTCCCTCTTGCTATCGCTTCTCTCGTTCACTCGTTCACTCGCTTTCCTTGCTTTTCTTGTTTGCTAGCTCGCTTCCTTTGTGGGAGCGAGTTAATATTATTTATTGAGTACGTTCCTCCCTTTCGTTTAACGAGCTTGTTCTTCCTTATGCGTAATGCACTTTTAACATTAAACGATTTGTAAATGTTATTAGAAAGATTTGAACTTTCTATTATATCCCAAATTTAGAAAGATCTGTGTTTTAATTGGAAAAGGAAGAGAGTGAAACTTAAACGAACAGATGGCATTTGAAAAAATTCTTGCTTATGTTTTGGTAATATATATGGGTGAGGAAAAATATTGTTAGATAGTTGTAGGATATGCTAAATTAAATAACCTAGAACTTTGAAGAAAAAAAGAGACAGTGAGGAAGATGTATCCTACTTATTTGGTACCATATTAATCAGTTGATTGGTTGAAAAAGATAAAAAAGAAGAAGACAATAATTGTATTAGACTAGAATTGAGTTTTAATTAACCCGATGGTATATATATTTATATATATACACGGTGTTGCAATTAGTTTTTGAGATGGGGTGTGCACTGATAATTAAATAACGCTTAGGTAGAAGAGTCGCACACAAGATTGGAGGCGTACCGTGCCATATTGGCATCGTGTGCCGAATTGTTTGAGATTAAGATTTGACCAAATTAATTAGCGTAGGTAGGGCTTAATTATTTGTGCAATCGGGATAGATTGAAGACAAGACGAGAAGCAAAGATTGAGATTGAGATTGAGATCGAGGTGTGATGGTTGATTCCATGCTTCGTGATTGTGATTGACGTCTAGCAAGAAGTGAAGGTTGTTCGTAATTGTGCCTTGTACGCAACTTTCAATCACAATCACGTACAAGGCACTTGCCAGCTTTAACCCTAATTAGTTATTTATTCTAACCGGATTGCATCAACGATATGATGACTTCGTATTAGTTGTCTTCATCCTACAATTTCGAATGATGGCTAACACTGTAAGAACGACTGTAATTACTCATGCATAATTATAGGCTGGTGATACACTCCAACCTCCAAGGATGAGGGCCGAAGTTGCTTTGAGCTTGAAGGATCTAGTCTCTTTGACGGATGGATTTTGTAGCCGAACTTGTGGGAGTTTGATGGCTGATTTCTGGATGAACAATGGAGAGGATAACGTCGCAAGAAGAGATGCGGAAGGCACAATGGATTAAATGGAAGAAAAGGAAGATGTGTTGATGAAAAACAAGTAAATAACTTGACAACTAAACAAACCTCTTAGAACAAGTTCTAAGCAACCTTGCTTTTGTTAATCAAGGATTTCTAACCTCAAGAATGCTTGCTAATCTTAGTGATTAACAACTTACTCAAATCATCAAGGAAAGAGACATGCATTTTCGGTTTAGGGAACCCCGGCTCCACTCACCCTAAGCTAACCTAGAAGTTGGTCTCTGAGAAGGAGATTCTCAACAAAAGTAAAGACGAGCAAAAAGAGGCTAAGTCTTATAATTTATACTCTTGTTATTACAAGAGAGAAAACCCCTATACACCCTTACAAAGGGGATTGAACATGGGCTTGAGATGGAGAAGGAGCGCATGCTCATGGTCTGTCTCATGGCCCATGAACGCGACCATGAGAATCTGTAGCTCAAACCTGCGAAGAGTTCTGTAGGGGAAGTGAAGGGTTCATGGTCGGGCTCATGACCCATGACTCTGACCATAAGAATGCGTCTGTAGGGGAAGCATTCATGACTTGTTAAGGTTGGCGCGGGCCTCGCGCTGAGCCTTCTCATGTGTTGCACGGCCTCCTCATGAGGTTCCTCGCAACGTCTCGTTGTGCTCGAGTGGTGAGTAGTCACGCTCATATCATCCCCTCGCCTTTTGAAGGAATTCGACCTCGAATCCACACGCTCCTCACCTTGAAGAAGTCTACCTAAAATACCTACAAATGATGGACACGTGTAAGCATAAAAGTAAGGAATTGTAGCCAAACAATGCGCATAGAGCATATCATAATAAGCATCAATAAAAGAAAGCTCAGCCGCAATTCTAGCACACAATGAGATGCATAATTTAACAATGTGGGCAGCAAGGTCATCATATAAAGGTAAAGACAAAGGCAATGGACAAGGATGAGCGCACCAAGCAAACAACATTGCAACAAGCGTAATCAAGATAGCATGCGAATCATTAGGCAAAAATGATAGCAAATTCATCACAATAGGGATCCTCAAGGTCCTCCAATTAACCAACATGATAGCATGGGTATCAAATAAATAAGGTGATACAAATAAGTACCAAAAGTGAGAGAACCAATCAATCCCAAGAGCCGCATGACTATTATCAACGCAAGAAGAAACATACATCACAAAATGATTGAAACAATCAAACTCATGTGCAGCATGCTCAATACCAAGACAAGAAGAAATAGGCCTAATCATATTTTTGCAAAAATCAAGCAAAGGGCCATCATGCATAACATTCAAACAAGAAGAATTAAGCCTAGACATATGATTGCAAGAAATAATCACATTGGCAGCATGAGTATCATCAACACAAGAAGACACAAGCATAGAAAAGAGATGAGTGTACCAATCAAACAAATGAAGAGGAACTTCAGTAAAGCAACAAGGATAAATAAGGTATGAGCGTGAGGCCTTGTCCTCAACCATGGAACCGGAATCTAAATACTTCATGCCGTGAATGCTGCCACCGAAAGTGCCTACAATGCAATTAGATGAATCAAAAAGATAGCGAGGCATTTCAGCATAGAAAAAAGGTAAAGTAGAGGATAAGAGCGAGGCCTTGTCCTCTATCCAAGACCGAAGGAGGGGTGTAGAGAAGCCACTCGGTTGTGGTAATATTGTGCGGGAGTCAAGAGATGAAAAGCAACCATGGGCTTCAAGTGCACACCTAACAAAAGAGAGGAAATCATAAAAGATGGAGGGTGGTTAACGTTAGTGAAATCCCAAAACGAATCCTTGAAGAAGGATGGTATTTTCCTCACCACTCCTCTCATGGCACATAAGCTCACTTTTTTCTTTGCCATTCTCTCACTATTTTCACTCGAAAGCTCACTAGTGTGTTTGTCACTCGGTGCTTTTTCATTTCTTTTAAGCACAATGTTTTCCTCACACTCAATGCTTACTTTCTTCACTCGACTCCTATTTTTCTCTCTAAATCTCATCTCACTCTCTTCGCTCTTAACAATAATATTTCCCAAATCAAACAAAGGATTGGTAAGGATGGAAAACACATGTGGTTCAATGTTTTTTTTTTAAATGCGCATCATTTTCTTCCCTCATCCCTTGTTCCATATAAGTGTCACACGTAGAAGAAATAGGAGGCTTGATGGTAGCATCGCTAAGATCCACATGAGCATCACTAAGCTCCATATGAGTATCAACAAGCGCCACATGAGAATCAACACTAAGCTCTATATGCGCATCACTAATCTCCATATGAGCATCACTAAGCTCCATATGAGCATCAATAAACTCCACATGATCATCAACACTAACATCCACATGAGCAACAATAAGCGCAACATGAACATCAACACTAAGCTTCATTTGGGCATCAACAAGCGCAACATGATCATCACTAGCATGCATAATGGTAGGGCAAAAGCTAACCTCATGGATAGGAGGAAGTCGAGGCATTTCCACCCACGGTTGTAAGGGGCTATTTGCCTCCCAAATGGCAGTCTTGTGTTGCTTGTATCGCACCCATTGGCATTCCAATTCAGTCATGCTATCCCTCTCATAGGAATGATGTAAACTAGCCGCACGAGAGCTACAATCCTCATAAATAGACACATGATCAACAACCGACCTACCCTTCACATATGTGTGATGACAAGGTTCCTCCCTAAGGTGAGGGGGAATATAAGGGACATATAACTTAGGATGTCGTGCATACGGACGTTGAGGAGGCCACCAGAAAGAGACGCACGATGAGGAGCCATGGTCACGGCTATGACAAGAAGAGGAATCTAGACCATGGCTTGGATTAGAAACACTTGGGCCATTCCACCGAGAATCCACACTCGCATCATACCCAAAAGAAGATTGATCAACGGAAGGAGAGTGTGTAGCGTAGGAACCATAAGCTTGCCTAGATGGTTCATGATGCTCAAACTCCGACCAAGAAGAATAGGCATCATAAGAACAAGATGTGTGGCTATCAATCTCACTCCCATTGTAGCAAGATGCTTGCCGAAAAGGCTCATGATAATCAAACTTCAAATGAGAAGTAGATGCTGCAAAATAATGAGAACTAGACTCCCAACTGGATAAAACATCATCATAATAAGAAGACATACTCAAATGTACCTACAAAAAGAAAACAAAAATAATTGATATATAAACAAAGGGTTAGTCTCTTCCTCACGTGTTTTTCTCGTGTTTCACACTACACTCTAATAATCTCACCTCCTCACCCACTATAATCTCCATCAAAAGCCAATCAACTAAGCTAGCAAGACTCTAAGAATAAAAGAAAGCTCATGGAATGCAAAGAAAACAAAAGGACGAAAGAAAGATAAAGAAAATCAAAAGATATGCACGAATTGGAATGAAATGCACACCTAATTGATTTAGAGTAGAAATAATGATAGAAACAAGAAGGATAAACCAAGGACTCAAAAAAAAAGCTAGCTCGAAAGAGAAGAGAAAACACAAAAATTGAAATGAAAGACTCAAAACTGAAATTTCGAGTGAAACTGCACACTTTTCTTGAGTTGCAAAAAAGTATGTAAATTCCACTGAATTTATAGAAGACTCAAAGACAAGAATTGTTCCACACAGAATGAAGTTGAAGCATACAAAATTTCAAATTTTTCTGGGCGGGGAAACTCATACAAAATGGAAAAGAAAACACTACCCAAAATTTTTGAAAAAAGAAAAATCCGAAACAATGAAAAAGATAGGAAAAAATTCACTTGAAACTTGCAAAATGCACACTTTAATTTGAACTACTACACTTAGCATATATGAACACTAGTCTCTTGACTCACTCTTTCTCTTTCTTTCTTTTTTGAAATTGGGGATTTGATTTTCCCTTTTTTTTTTTTGAATTTAGGGATTTGATTCTTTTTTTTTTCTTTGGAGATGAGTGCAAGAGAACTTAATGAGTGAAAGACATGTATTTTGAACAATATAAGTGTATGACAAGTAGTTTTTGAAAGTATTAAAATGTTCACTAAATGCCAAAAATTTATGAATGTATGACACGTAGTGCAAGTGTGTATGACAAGTAGTTTGTGAGATGTGTGTGACAAGGGGTTCAACCTTGTATGACAACCAATTGTGAAGGGCAAGTGTGCTGAAAATATCTAGGAGTGGTGAGCAAGTTTGAAATACTTGGCTAAGAAGAGATCCCTAAAAAGATGGATTCTAATGCTAACAAACAAGAATGACCACATGCACTTGGGACACTTGTCTTGCAATTAATGGAAAAGGAAGAACAACAAGAACACCAAGCACGAAATGGATGAAAGAGATGAAGATTAATGCTCTAGATGATAAATCAACACACAAACAATCAGATTTAATATTTATGCAAAGATCAAATCACTAGAAGATAAAAATTTCACAAGAACACCAAAATTTTCAAATTTGCTGAAAAGATAGCTTTGGCTAGAATAGAAGGAATGAACCATGAAAAATGAAAATGGAGGACTTTTGACCATGGAAAGATGATAAAACCAACCTAGAGACGATGGCTCCGCTACCACTTGATACACTCCAACCTCCAAGGATGAGGGCCGAAGTTGCTTTGAGCTTGAAGGATCTAGTCTCTTTGACGGATGGATTTTGTAGCTGAACTTGTAGGGGTTTGATGACTGATTTGTGGATGAACAATGGAGAGAATAACGTCGCAAGAAGAGATACGGAAGGCGCAGCGGATTAAATGGAAGAAAAGGAAGATGTGTTGATGAAAAATAAGTAAATAACTTCACAACTAAACAAACCCTCTTAGAACAAGTTCTAAGCAACCTTGCTTTTGTTAATCAAGGATTTCTAACCTCAAGAATGACCATTGTTAATCCTAGTTATTAGCAACTTACTCAAATCATCAAGGAAAGAGACATGAATTTTTAGTCTAGGGAACCCCGGCTCCACTCACCCTAAGCTAACCTAGAAGTTCGTCTTTGAGAAGGAGATTCTTAACAAAAACAAAGACAAGAGCAAAAAGAGGCTAAGTCCTACAATTTATACTCTTGTTATTACAAGGGAGAAAACCCCTATACACCCTTACAAAGGGGCTTGAACATGGGCTTGAGATGGAGAAGGAGCGCGGGCTCATGGTCTGTCTCATGGCCCATGAACGTGACCATGAGAATCTGTAGCTCAAACTTGCGAAGGGTTCATGGTCGGGCTCATGGCCCATGACTGGGACCATGAGAATGCGTTTGTAGGGGAAGCGAAAGGTTCATGGTCAGGCTCATGGCCCATTACACTGACCATGAGAGTTCGTTTGTAGGGTTGGCGCAGGCCTTGCGCTGAGCCTTCTCATGACTTGCACGGCCTCCTCATGAGGTTCCTCGCAACGTCTCGTTGTGCTCGAGTGGTGAGAAGTCATGCTCGTATCAGCTGGCCTAACCACAATTCAAACATAAGTAAATGGACAAGCAATTAATAAACAGGTAAATACAAGTTCTGGAATTTATGAAGAACGTTTAGACCTCACAATTGTGCTAATCATAACTTTTGATGATCTTTACTAAGAAAAAAGAATTTAGCTACGCACAAATATAATTAAAACAAGAAGATCAAGTAAAAATAAATATTATAAAGTACTAAGAAGAAGAGAAAAGGAGAAAACACTGCTAAACGCAGCAACTCTCCAAAGTCATAATAAGAGTAGAACTAAATCCAAAATTCCAACGTACGGGAATAATAACCCTAAAATCCTATATATAATAGTCATAAGTCCTACTCCTAGTCAAACTAGACTTGTAATAATTGCTCTATGATGAGCTGGATGTGAAATAGGAGAGACCGTAAAAGTTATGGAATTTCTATTCTTGGACGCATTTGTGACTTGGGCTCCACGTCACCGGGGCAAATACGCGTCAGAGGCATGATGGCAACGCACTCGTCCAATATTCAGCAAAAGGCATGCATTCCTGGTGATTCTCTCTTTAAGTCTTTATCTGCAAAAAAAGAAGCAAAAAGACAGTAATCAGAAGCATATTGATCTAAACTGGACATAAAAGAGAATAAATCATATAATAAATGTGCACTATCATAACCTAACTTTAAGTTCTTCAAGGTGAACGGTATTGACTGTTTACTAGGTTGTGAATGATGGTATTTCTCTAGATACTTATTCTCTTATTCTTCTCTTATTCGATTGATTGATTGTTACTATTGGTGATAGTGGTGTATGTTGGATAATTCCTATAGTTGAGATAAGGGTTTTGCTTGGTTGTACACATTGATCATCATATAGTGGATTGTTACTAGCTTGGTCCTGTGGTTTTTTACTTGTTGAGATTTTCCACATTAAAAATCTTGGTGTTTATTTTGCGTTTCGTTTGACAACTAAGGTTATCCCTTCTTGGGATTAGATTGTTATGCTGCGCATATTGATTGTCGTTTAAATTAACCAAACAAGTGGTAGCAAAGCTTAATGATGTGATCCCAGCCTCCTACGAAAGGTGAAAAAGGCCGAAATAACATACAACCAATTGGAGGATCTAGCTAATGAGTTTGCGACGCACAAAATAAGATGAAAACAGTAGGATCAATGGAGGAAACTCACAAGATGGAGACGCGACACAGCGGAAAGAAAGATACGTAGGATCTAGCGGTAGTTTTACTTGA